>JBAWJQ010006510.1:0-85029 GCA_037783105.1 Bactrocera zonata
TACCCTAACTAGGAGCCTCGAGCGCACAAATCCTCAACCCGGTTTCTCCGAAACTATTACTCTGACCAATTTGAAAATATAAGACAATATTCTAGAGGTATTGTATAATTTAATAAGACCATAAAAAACTTAGATTTTTAAACCCGTAAATCCACGTAACCCCTTACAAATGGAGCTAGGCCTAGAGCGCACAAGATCTGAAGGCTGTATCTCCGAAGCTGTTACTCGAATCAAGATGAAAATATAAGACAATACTCTAGAGGTGCTGTAGAATTTAATAAGAAAAGTTTGATTTTTTGAAACTCGTAAACTCATGCAGCCCACATCACATCATACAATAGTAATTGCATAGCCAAAAAATTCATATTTTTTCATCTTTAATCAAAATCAAACTTTCAGCTGGTTTATAAACTTCAAAAACTGTATCATAGACCTTTTGCCACTGGCAAACAACCTTGAGATATTTTCCAATAATTTGCTAAGCTCTCAGTAAAAATCTTTTGTATTGCATGATATAGCATTTTAAGTATCAAATAGAAACTATCTGCATACATAAGTTTTCTTCTCCGGAATTGAATAGCTATCAACCTCAAACAGGAATAGTGTTCTGAATAGAAAACCATGGACAAGAAATTCCTCGCAGATTCTTATCAACAACAGCTGTATTATAGAGGTTATCAAAATCTCACATATTCCTTTTTAAAACATATTATCAGTGAAGAGATCAACTCATACCTTCGACCATATGTTTTGTCTCTCAGAACGTACGTTTACAAATCACTTTGAATATGCAATGGGCAAGCATCCAAAGAACAGTTGTTAGATACCACAAGAGCACGCAATTTGTGGTCTTAAACAATAGTTATTTGTAGTGTGATGATTATTCAAAAAACACAAGTTCTATTATATATAAATAAATTCAGAGCTCAACATGTGCAAAGGCATCTACAGATAAACTCGTATGTGCGCATCTCCACATGTTAATCCGTTGCTGGTGTCTCAGATAGCGGCTTTGTGACAAACAACAGTTTACTTTTTATCTAGATTTCCAACCTGTAAGGAATGTTTTGGCATTTACTTTCAAGGAAAGTGAAATTCCAATGTGAAATGTGTGAAGATAATCAGCAAGTGAGTTGTTAGATTGGAAGATATGGCGATTCTTGTGTGCTGTGAATAGTAAAATGAGCTGCAGATGTGAACTTTTCCGGTTAATGAGAATGTCGTATGTTGTTTTTAGAAAGATTTTTCTTGTATGAAAGCAGGGGCTTATGAAGTGGTTGTGAATTTTGAAAACACTGGCCACCTCGAGGCGCACACTAGTTTTTCAAATACATTTTTGATGTTTACCTCAAAAGTCTGGTGTCAGTTTTGATACGAAAAGAAGATGAAATGGTGTGTAGTACTTATCCAGTTTGCCCAAAAGATCTCTGAAATATAACTATGTCGGATTTTATTGATTTCGAGTACATAAATGTAAGAGAAACAGAGCACAGAGCCAGGGAAGCTTAAAACCGTTTTAAGAATCATTTTTGTTAAATTTTTTTTATGAAAAAATATTGTAAAACCGTTAGTTCATCAACCGCGGATCAAATTTTTTCAAAATTTGTTTCTTATATTTCACAATTGCTCTCATTTACGCTCTTTTGTGGCCTTACGAACTTCGAAACACCAACTCATGCCTGCTCAAAGTACAAAAGTCACTTGAATCCATCACTCTGAAGTGTTAAGCGGTATTTGCGGCTGTTCGCCTACACTTAACCTGTAATTACACACATGTACCACATACGTGGCACTTGAGGTTGCCACATTTGGGGCAGGTGTCAAAACAATTTGGCACAAACGAGACAAGCTACACAAATTTAGGCGAGCAAAATTAAGCAAGTGAAAAGTAAAGACCAAGCAAATAACTCAAATCGTAAAAAAAGTACTTCAGCAATGGAATGAAATGCAAAGACCCTGAAAGCGGCGAAATCATATAAATGAACTGTCTGCGAACCGGCAGTTGAAGGTAATAAAAAAGTAAGGTTAACGATTGCTGCTTGCACGCGGCAGCATCACAGCTCCTTCAAAATTTATATTTAGCGCTTTCCTGTTACTTCGAGCGAAGTGCTGGTTATATAATTATAGGCAACACCTTGAATACGGGTAAGGTGTCATGATATGTGTGGCAACAATGCCGACAAAAGATTTTTTCCATACGCACAGCAGCTTGCTTTAAGTAAAGATTTTTTTTAAATTTTTTTATTATTTTTTTTTTCTCTTGTGAATGAGTTTCGAAAAGCGCGCCGCGTGTTGCAAGTGCATGCGACTATGTATGTATGGGTGTGAAGGTACATTAAAAATACAGCTAATTTACCGACAAGGCGCCAACGTTAATTGCCGGTTATTATAGCGCAGGTGAAAAACAATAACAATAACAACAGCATCGCACCGAAAAAAATTGTTTACAACGAACGAGATGAGCTGCGCGTTGCAAAACGAAAACAGATCCATTTCCAAAAGGATCATGTCGGCGGAGGTGTGTTGTTGTTGTTCATGTAAAAATCGTAACTGTTGTTATTCGAAAATACATTTTAATTATAGCTTTTGTCATACCCACAAATGTAGTAAACAACCTTGCTGCATAACAGAAAACAGATATGTGCCTCAACAAGTGGTTAGGGCAGGTCAGACAAAAAAAGATAATTGTGTCAGTTTTTTCTTGATTATTCAAAACATAGTTCTTGCATAAAATTTCAAGAACACTTCCTCGTTTTTATTGTTATTTTATTCAAATTGTTGCACTATTTCAGCATAACTGAAGCGTCGCTGGCTACCATTTAACGCCACGTGACTTGGCACCTTACACTTTGCGGAGCGAATTCAGAGCACTTGACGCACGGCACATTTTTCAGCGCCTACCCGAGCAGCGGGGGTGCTACGCCACAGGTGAATGTTGCACTTCTATAGTAGTTGTTGTATTTATAGTATTCTTGGCATGTTTTTCATTTAAGGGAAATGCAAACTCATCATTAAGGGCGTTAACGCAATTCCTCAACCTGAGTGCCGCGATTACCTTATCCCTTGTAGGTACTTTCACATACATGGCTAGCTGATTGGCATAAGCAGGAAAGAGTGGAATGTATAATGCGCACATAATAAGCAGTTATATTACAGTTAAAGCAACAATCAATTACATTAAGTATCAGCAAGTGTATGTAAGTCATTGGAACCTGCCTAACGGAAACCAGCGCATGTAAGAGCAAAGGCACCGATCTTATAATTGCTCCCCTTACGTGTTTGCAACACTTGTTGCGCAGCAGGATGTGGCACCTTCTTCCTACGCACGTTGCTAGAAAGGTTTGCTCACTGCTTTGGCGTCAATTTCTCCACATGCGGCCGCTGAAAAGCATAAACATTTTACACTTTGAAACGTTTGCAGCTGTAATTTTGAATTTTTTTTGGTTGATTGGGTGCAGATTTTTTTAAAGGATAAAATTAATTTGATGTTGAAATAATTATAGACATATTGAGGGGTTTGAGGGTATGAGAGTATGCCTTTTCAATCAACTAACTGAAAGTAGCCGCGCCTTTGAACACCGTAGAGCAGAGGTTCACACTTTTTTGTGTGGTAGCCATGGACATTGAGGCATGATACATGTTATTTCCGAAACGAAAATTTTTTTACCTATTCTATTATGCTTCTATTCAGTGTTATATGAAAATAGGAAGTCGTTTCGATCGGATTTTGTATTAACATCCTTAGTAAAGTCGTTCAAACCTAACATATTTTGGCACAGTTGCGCTTCATAACTAATTTGGGATAATTTTTGTTCCAAAAAGGATAAAATCTTATTGGCTTATTGGAAAAGCACTTATATATATTTCCAACATATTTTTTTCCAGAAAAACGACTTGGAGAAGTAGTCCAGTTGCAAACCCAATACGGCTGATCTGGCCGCGATATCCAACTGTTCAACACAGCGGAAGCTGAAGTTAAGTAAAACAAGAAAGAAAGTTAACTTCAGTTCATGCAATACCCTTTACAAATGCAAAAGTTTCCTTGCAAGAATTTTGATCGAACAGTTTATATGGCAGCTATATGCTATAGTGACATGATCAGAATCATTTCTGTTTAGATTACACCGTTGCCTTAGGCAACTTGACAAATTTCGTGAATATACCTCATCAAATAAAAAAAAGTTTTCCATACAAGCATTTGATTCCGATCTTTCAGTTTGTATGATAGCTATATGATACCCGATCTGAACATTTTCTTCGGAGAATGTATTATTGCTTTAGACAATAATCCTTGCCAAATTTCTTGGATATATCTCGTCAACTGAAAAAGTCTACAATACAAGCATTAATCCAATTGTTCAGTTTGTATGACAGCTAGATGTTGTAGTAGAACGATATTGGCTGTTCAAACAACTAAGCAGCTTCTTGGAGGGCAAAGGACGGGTAAAAATTTTCATATCGATATCACAAAAATTGAGCAATTAGTTCGTATACATATAGACTGCTAAGCGGACGGATAGAGGGGAAGACAGACGGGCATGGCTAAATCGACTTAGCTCATCACGCTGATCATTTACATATCTCTGTATGCATGTTCAACCATTAATGAAAATCTTTTCAAAAGCTTTTCGACGTTTATCCAAATACAGAATTTTGATTTGAAGATTAGGTTAATAAACTTTCTGGGAAGCTGGAAAATGTCATAATCTAGTACCGTAATGAGCCAGCAATGGAATACCAAGCAACCAATTTTAAGAGATTTTTGTCATATATAGAAAAGTTTTTGAGATCTCTACCACAGCGCCACCTAACGACAGCTTTTCTTTTATTTTCTTTGCTTTGCACGCGACTTGAATTCTTCAGTGAAACTCTGCGCTCTCCTTACTCTATCGAAAAACAACATATTACCAATTTCCGAGCCAATCTCTTCACATCTACAAATGACAAGAAAAGCAAGCGTCACGTCTTCCGTTAACCAATTGAAGTTCTAACCTAAGAAAACACTCGTGCTCCACTAATAAAAACACAAATTTATACACTAAGCACTCATAATTTCATAAACAGGATAACAACTTAATGAAATGATATGTTTGTTGTAGACGAAGGACTAAATGTGCCACACATTCATGAGCATATATTATGCAGTTTATTGGTCAGGCATACAAGAAACTCCCACACACATACATATGTTTTGGCAAATAAACACAGCCAAAAGCTCTTGTTGAGGCAGCTGTGGTGTCTCAGGACTATTTGTTATTTGTGTCCAAAACCGAAAGCGAAGCACTTACATACACAGCAGCGCACAAGTACACTGACTGGAAGTCGGACAAGACAGCGTCTGATACTAAGACGAGTAAATACACGCTGCTAATAAGAAAGTAGAGAGAACACTGAGCGAGCGTGTGTGTGTGTGTGACATGGCCGAGTATGCTTAAGAAAGTGTACCAAAGTGCTTAAGGAAGTCCTGTTAGTGCTTTTACAAGTGTTTATGTGTTAGTAGACATTCACTGCTAATAAAACGTATTCAATATGAAGCGTGACTGGACATCACGTCACAGCGGCACTCACACATAACTACATATACGTTTATATAAAAATGTAGTAAAGAGCCATCAAGACTAGTGACTGTTCGTGGCTTACATCTTTACACATTGTCGTGCCTTAAACTCAAAACTCACTGCCTTACTTTCTTGACTGTATTTCCTTTGCATACTTTGTGTTATACGCTTCCTTCACACATACACATGCAACACTCGAAAACCTTGCGTTATGAAATGTGTGTCATCATTAGTTTAGCCGCTGTATAGTCATTGTGGTTGGCTACTCCTACAGTTTATTATCAGATATCCGCACAGTAGTCAGTGATCCTCCGCCTGCATGATGTAATCGTCATGGTCAGTGGTTTTGGTAGCAATATAAAGACGTGGTTGTAATGCTTGTGGATATAAACATGTGTGTAAATTTGTGTTTTCGTTGTGTGTTGCCATAGTTGGCATGTCTCCGTTCGCCTGCTTTTTCGCTCTTATCCTTTCGTCCACTGTTTATGGCATATAATTTGTATACAACTCTTAGTTTTCGGCAGCTAAGGACCACACATACGATCAGCAGCAGCTTTCTCTCATACACTTTGCTGCCTAGCGGAGTTGTTGTTATGAAAAATATAAAAGGAAAACGAAAATAAATAAAATGTTGATATTAAATAAAAATGCGATTGCTTTACCTGTACCCATTTGTCCCTATGCACCTTTTTGTCAATACAGTTTTTTAAGCAGCTGATGCTGGTCAGAAAGGACGCACACATACAGACAAGAATAAGCGTTCACATAAAATCCTACGATTGTTGTCATTTTACTTGAATAAATTCACTTTTCTCGCTGTTCTAAGCACACTGTCCTGCGCTGCATTGCGCTGGCTGCTGGCTTGTCTTGCTTTTGTTACGAACTTTGCTGCTATTCCGGGCGCTCAAACAAACACACATACTTATGCATACATTTTTGGATTCACCGAAGCATTCACTACCGTATTATAATGCATTAGTTATATGGAAGAAGAAAGAAGAAGAAGTTATATGATCATCTTATTTATTTTTTATGTCCTTCTTACTTGCTTTGTCTTCAGCTGCCTCTCGTTGACATTTTGTTGGAATTTGTTGCTCATTAGTGGTAGAATTTGTTTTCCAAATTGATCGAATTATATTTTTTTTTGTCTACTTTCCTCCTTTGTCTATGCTCCTTCAAATCCTTAATGTGGGTCAATCTTCGATTGCATATATGAAATTATATGAGCTGATTAGTTGTAGTGGAATTCAATTTATTTTCTACTTTTTCTTTTGTATGGCAGCAGGACTGCATAGCTGTCACATCGAATTAGCGTTGAAGCACCTGCTTTTGTGATCTTTGCGTTAGCTCATCAATGGCATATGTAGGAAATTAGGCGATTATAGGCTGCAAGGAGAATAAACAGAGCTGTTCTTTACTCTTATGGCTTAAGTATAAATGAAAGTAGCTATTATGAGAAATGAGGTTGAGTAAGATGTTCTATAGATCCTTAATACAGTATGATTAGTTATTTGTTGCTTTTTGATGAGTTTTTTGTGTTTCCGAAACTTTTGGTCACATACGAGGTGTGTTCAAAAAGTATTGCGAATCGTAACTGACAGTTTTCTTCGATTGCAGGGGCGTGGTGCATCATGAGTTCTTGCCACAGGGAAGAACGGTCAATAAGGAATATTACCTGCAAGTTGTGCGCAATTTGCGCGAAGCAATCCGTCAGAAACGCCCGGATTTGTGGAAGAACAAAAATTGGCTTTTGCATCACTATAACGCCCCTGCTCACACACATCGTTGCTTGTGCGCGATTTTTTGGCCAAAAACAACACATTAATGATGCCGCAGCCACCGTATTCCCCAGATCTGGCCCCCTGTGACTTTTCTTGTTCCCTAAACTGAAGAGGCCCATGAAAGGACGACGTTACGCTTCTCTTAACGAGATAAAGACGGCATCGAAGGAGGAGCTGAAGAAGATAAAAAAAAATGATTTTTTGAAGTGCTTCGAAGATTGGAAAAACCGTTGGCACAAGTGTATAATATCTCATGGGGATTACTTTGAAGGGGACAAAATAGATATTCATGAATAAATAAATAATTTTTGAAAAAACACAAAATTCGCGATACTTTTTGAACTCATCTCGTACTCCATTAATAAGATTGAATGCAAGTTTAGCTTTAGACAGCAAAGCAAAGTGAAACTGGATTTTTTTAATTTGAAGCAAGGTTTCTTCTATTTTCTATGAGGTATAGTATAGAAACCCAGAGAGAATGTATTACATGTGTTAAAAATCGGTTGAAACCAATCAATAACTCTCTTACTATCTAATTTTTGAAAAAACTTACCACAGAAATGTACATAAGTTTTGATTACGTTTTTTGGGCTGAATGACCCTTTTGTTTACATTTAGCCAAGTTCTCTATCTTTGTTTACATTTAGCTAAGTCAACAACCTTTGTTTACAATTAAGGTCAGTGAGACTTTTGTTTATATTTTTCGGGGTCAATGACCCCTTTGTTTATATTATGAGGTCATTGCCCTCTTTGTTTACCGAGGTTAATGGCACCTATGTTTACATTTTATGGGGCTTGACGTTACTTCACGACTTTTAGATCACATCACATCGAGGCACAAGAGTCAGCTAAGCGCTGGCCAGGCATGGTTTCTGCTTTACTTATATAGAACCACCTTCCTCTGAAGTCACCTAACCACTCTCCCGCAAATTTGCCTTCTTTACAGCCAGTTACCCGTGAGGTCATATCACATCGTAGTACGAGAGTCGCCTAAAGACTGGCCATGTAGGCATATAATATATAAAAAAGGTTATATTTTTTGCACCGAAGCCAATATAACAAAATATTTCTGGCAGGTCTTTGATTTTGATCGGAAAGTTTGTATAGCAGCTATATGATGAAGTGGTCCGATCTGAATAAGTTCCTCGGATACTGCAATGTTGTCTTAGGCAATAAGTCATGCCAAATTTTTTGAAGATATCTCGTCAAATAAGAAGGGTTTTCGTAGAACCACTTGATCCAAAATGAGCAGCTTATTGGAGAGAAAACGACGTGAGCAAAATTTCAGAGCGGTATCTTAAAAACTGAGGTTCTGTTCGCGTATATGCTGACTAGTTAAATCAACTCAGCTCATTATGCGTATAATTTAGATACACCAAATTTCTTGAAAAACAGAAGTTTTTTTATCAGATAAAAATAAAAAACCCAAAGGGTGGTTATTTGAATTCTACACTTAAAGGTTATGTAAACAAAGTTAATATCCTAAAGCAGCGTTGTCCACGGCCTATGCGCACAATAGCGCACGGACAGTGCCAGACACCTCACACCAACATGTCGCGACAAGTGTCTGTGAAAGCTCGATTGTGCTACTGTATTCAACTTCGTAGGCAAGTAAAGCAGAATTTTGCGATCAGTTGACGCTAGAATAACCAACACAAGCATAACGTGCACACAGTCACGTTGGACAACACTGTCCTAAAGTTACATATCCCTTCATTACCTAGAATATTTTCTTATAAATATTTTCTATAAGACCCGTAGTTTGTCCGGAAATCAGGGTGATGATTTTTAAACCTTACAAATTCAAACATGGCCTTCGCAATCGTTTTCCGACCACAGATCGACCATGCATTATTTTTCGTTTTTAACTTTTATGAATTTGTTTATTTTTTATCATTTTCAAAGGCTTCTGCAATAGTCTTAAAACATCGCACTTGAAATGAGTCTTCAAATGACACCATTTCGAAAGAATTTAGTAAATTTGCCCGAACTCATGTTTTTTTGATTTCGTTTTAAATATTCATAAATTCTAAGCTTTTGCTGCAACCCGACTTTTCTGCTTTTCACGCGCTACTCTTTCGTTTGCTCATTTATCACTTATGTATTTCCTTCATACTGCTATGATTGTTTCCGCTTTGCGTCACCGCTGACATACGCTTGTCGCACACTTGAATTCAATTTCCAACACCCGCAACACTTCGAAGCAGTTATTACTGCTGCTCCGCTTGTTGTTGGCTTTTGATGATTGTAAAAATTCGAAATGCTACCAAAGTCATTCATCATATTTTTCCACATGACTAATAGACATTTGAGCGAAGCAACACCATGGAAGGGTGTGGATAACCCATAAAAAGACAAAGCACATTCAAAATTGTGCTTACAAGCATTTACTATATAAATGCATAAATATGTTTAAGTATTCAAAGGCAAACGCACCGCCCGAGTTAATGTTTGTCGTGGCATTTCCATTTGTCGGATTTCGCGGGCAGACAAATTTATGTCATCAATCTAAATTAAAAAGTTCAAATATTTGATATTGTAATTAGTGTAAATGCGGCGAAAAAACGATGACGTATGAATGAACAAAAACAAAAATAACAACAACAAGCTTTTATGTAAATAAACAAGCGCATAAAAAATGATTAGAGTAAGCTGGAGGCAGGGTTTTCGATTAGTGGGTGACAAGCAGTGTAAGTTGGTTGGGCTCTAATGCAAGTGACACTTAAATGATTGAATATGTAAAAGGGGTGCAAGCCTGCAGCTTGGACAATACATTTATAGGCATTTAGATATATTTTTCAACTTTTTTGAAAGCCTGCGATACAGATCAGCAGGCAACACCATTTTTAATGGCCTTCGATTGGGAACTCGCCAAGCCTACTTGTACAATTGCACTCTTATATTTATTTGCTTACGTAAGCTTTGTTTGCTGGCCTGCCACCACATGCGACACACGCACGCCACTTTAACTTGTAAACCGATATATGGATATATGCAGCAACATTTCGTTTTAAAGCCAAACTTCAATTTCAACGCTTTTGGCATTGGCATGTGAATAAATTAATGCTTTCTGACATGGCATGCACTGAAATTTGATGATAGAAATTGGCACTGAAAGTTCTCGGTCGCACGCTCGTATATATTACTTCGTGGACTGGCTTATCGCTGGCACTGACACGCAAGTTGGAAGTTATTTGTGAATTTTTTGAAACAAGAAAACGCAAAAGCAGAGAATGAATTAATAAATAGTGGTAATTTTGGTTTAAAGATCTTAGGGAACGACAATTTTTGTGGTAGCTCAGACTTCTGAGCCAATTTTATTTTTGAAAGGCTTTTTCATTAATGAAATCCTCCCATAGATATATTATATGTAAGACTGACTATCAGGAAATCACACCGTTTTGACAGCTGTTTCACCAAATTTTACCTCGAAATTCGGTTGAACATCAAAAAGCTTTTGAAAAGCTTTTTCATTGATGAAGTTCTCCCATAGTTATGTTACTGCCTGCCAGGAAATCATGTCATTTGATAGCTGTTTAACCAAATTTTACCTCGAAATTCGGTTAAATGTCGCAAAGAGTTTGAAAAGCTTTTGAAAAGCTTATTGATTTATGAAATACTTTCAGAGATATAATGCTGACTGCTAGAAAATCAGACCCTTTTGATAGCTGTTTAACCAAATTGTACCTCGAAACTCGGTTGAACCTCTCAAAGCTTTCGAAAAACTTTTTTATTAATGAAGCTCTCTCAAAGATATAATACAATACTGACTGCCAGGAAATCACACCGTTTTGACAGCTGTTTAAACAAATTGTACTCGAAATTCGGTTGAACATCGAAAAGCTTTTCAAAAGCTTATTGATTTACAAAATACTTTCAGAGATATAATGCTGACTTCCAGGAAATCACACCGTTTTGATAGCTGTTTAACCAAATTGTACCTCGAAATTCGGTTGAACGTCTCAAAGCTTTCAAAAAGCTTTTTCATTAATGAAATACTTTCAGAGATATAAAACTGACTGCCAGGAAATCACTCGGCTAAGAAGTATATGATTATACAAGTAATATTAGTGAATACTATATCGCTGGAATTATGCAGACAACTGAACTTCACCCACAGTGTTGACGAGCTTGTGATTCGAAACTTGTGGAATACGTCATCTAAGCTTTCCTACAAATTTGTTTCCCAAAATCTGCCTTACCTTGTGAACCTGTATATAATTTCACTTATCATCCGGTTTTTTTAAGCAGCTTACGCTTGTTACGTAATCATGCAAAGTTTGTAAGTTTTTGTCATATTTACCCCCCAACATTAATCCCCACGATGCCCACGATGCCCACACACACGCACACGGTTATCAGCAACAAACAACCGAAACGCTCCCATATACATACATGTAGTTGCATGTCAACTAATTGTGCGGGATTTGAAAAACGAAATACTCGTCAGCATGCGCTTTTGAAGCTGTCAAAAAATGTCGCTACACGCTTTGACAATTGAGGAAAATCGAAACGAGCTATCCGCTGTCACAAGCGCTCAGCATAGAAGTCAAAGCCAGCCACATTTAGGAAAACCACAGCAAACATTTTGAAATGATTATGCACATGAAATGTTGAATTGTTTAAATAGCCATGCAAGGCATGTGTTTATATGCATATAAGCCGTTACGTACGATTTTGGGGCATTTAACGGGATGATGGATTACATTGCTGACTTTTAGGCCGCTAAGCAGCGGGCAACAGCACACATATGTATGAGAGAAGCACGCCGTTGCGGGGATTGACTGGTATTAGCAACAACAACATATACAATGTATGTATGTTGTTGTTCACGCGCATAATTTACGTAATAGCCGCGCACAACATTTTCGTCATTGTGCTGTCACTATTTGTCAAATCAGTCAGTCAGCGAGTTAGTTTTGATAGTTTGTGGCAATAAGTTACAACTACATATGTATGTAAGTATCTATATGTGTGTGTGCGTGTGCGTCTGACAGCAATTGCACTTGAAGCTGTTAACAATCTCCAAACGTGCTGCCAGTTGTTGTTGCAATAATAATTCTATGCCGCGCTGTTGGTGCTGTCATTGGCGACAGATTATAACGATTTCGTTTTGGACTTGAGTGGGGGCAACAGCATCAGTCAGCAAGCAGCATTAAATAAATGGAAGCATTAGCAGCGCTCGTCAATTTTACATATACGAGCATTTATACATATGTACATATCTACACATAATTTTGTTGCTAGCATTGTGGCATGTTCTAGTTGCGTTTTAAGTGCTCTAAGCATTTTATGTGCGGCCTTTATGATACTCATTGCAATTAATACCAATTTGCTGATAATTGTTCATCAAAAAAGCTGGTATATTTAGAACAAAGCCGTGAACATATGTTGTGGCTAACTGTGTCAATGATGACTACTCCATCATATCAACACATAATGATGTGACGCCCTCAAATTCGGCGCGCTAATAAATGATTGCGGGAATGTGACTGCTGTTGGCTTTGTCACAGTTGCGCTGAATTATAGGTTGTGCTATTTTACTATTTTTATGCACTGGTAAGATGCTGCAGTGGGTATTTTGTATTTTCTGTAAAAATATTAAATAATATTCTATTTTATAGCGTGATTATTAATAAGACGTATGTCATAAGCTACCCGAATCAAACCGGAAAATCTATATAAACCTTAATTCTTGTAAAAATTTTATGCTAGTAAAAGCAAAATATGGGAATGACATTAATATTTGGCACTTATTTCAAATAAAAGTTTCGTACCTCTCAAATACACCCTTTATTCGCACATACATATATAACGCGTTTTCCATATTTTATCCTGTTCTTTTGACATTTCTCTTTAGTAAAATTTGTCATTTGAACATCGAAAGATATATAGTACGATCCAACAACGAGTCAAAATTATTAAAATTTTCTACCGAAGTTCTGAGTCAGTGGCCTTAACTTTAAGAGCGCTACGTCCACCTTATGTTCGTCATAATCGTCCTGTCAGACCAACAATTGCGCGTCTAGTGGAAAAATTTGAATCTACAGATGCACCACAACATGTTCCCGTGCCAATGAGACAAAGGACGTAGTGTCATCAATTGAGGAAAACCCAAGTTAAACTCTCGCACGTCGTTCTCAAGCGTTGGGCATCGCCGAGACGTCGTTGTGGCGAATTTTGCGAAAAGATCTTGGCTTACATCTTTACAAGATCAAATTGACGCAAGAACTGAAGACGCTTGACCACCAGAATCGTTGTATGTTCCTGAATTCGACTAAGGAACAACCTGAAAATTATGCGGATTTTCATCAAAAAACCATCTTCAGTGATGAGGCTTATTTCTGACTGATTGGCTTCGTCAATAAACAAAATATGCGTTCTTGTTCAGGCAGCCTTCCACACGTACTTCATGAGTCACCATTGCATCCCGAAAAAAATACGATTTGGTGTGCTTTATGGGTCGGCGGGGTCATTGAGTCGTACTTCTTCCGCTTCTTCCGGGATGATCAAGACCGATACGTTACTGTGAATGGAAATCGCTACCACTGAATCATAACCGTGTATCTTTTTGGCCGGAATTGAATGATATGGACTTGGATAATATGTGTTCCAATCGGCCACGCAGCGAATGTCACAATCGATTTATTGAAAACCATCTTTGGTGAACGTGTTATCTCACGAAATTACCCAGTCAATTCGCCGCCTCGGAAGGTGCGATTTGATGCCGTTACACTATTTCCTCTGGAGCTACGTCAAGTTTATGGTAAAGGGTGATTTTTTAAGAGCTTGATAACTTTTTAAAAAAAAAAAACGCATAAAATTTGCAAAATCTCATCGGTTCTTTATTTGAAACGTTAGATTGGTTCATGACATTTACTTTTCGAAGATAATTTCATTTAAATGTTGACCGCGGCTGCGTCTTAGGTGGTCCATTCGGAAAGTCCAATTTTGGGCAACTTTTTCGAGCATTTCGGCCGGAATAGCCCGAATTTCTTCGGAAATGTTGTCTTCCAAAGCTGGAATAGTTGCTGGCTTATTTCTGTAGACTTTAGACTTGACGTAGCCCCACAAAAAATAGTCTAAAGGCGTTAAATCGCATGATCTTGGTGGCCAACTTACGGGTCCATTTCTTGAGATGAATTGTTGTCCGAAGTTTTCCCTCAAAATGGCCATAGAATCGCGAGCTGTGTGGCATGTAGCGCCATCTTGTTGAAACCACATGTCAACCAAGTTCAGTTCTTCCATTTTTGGCAACAAAAAGTTTGTTAGCATCGAACGATAGCGATCGCCATTCACCGTAACGTTGCGTCCAACAGCATCTTTGAAAAATACGGTCCAATGATTCCACCAGCGTACAAACCACACCAAACAGTGCATTTTTCGGGATGCATGGGCAGTTCTTGAACGGCTTCTGGTTGCTCTTCACCCCAAATGCGGCAATTTTGCTTATTTACGTAGCCATTCAACCAGAAATGAGCCTCATCGCTCATCGGACACGGACGCGAAACACATTTCGAACCGAACACTGATTTTGGTAATAAAATTCAATGATTTGCAAGCGTTGCTCGTTAGTAAGTCTATTCATGATGAAATGTCAAAGCATACTGAGCATCTTTCTCTTTGACACCATGTCTGACATCCCACGTGATCTGTCAAATACTACTGCATGAAAATCCTAACCTCAAAAAAATCACCCGTTATAAGCCAATAAGCCAGCGACGATTTTTGAACTTTGTACGAGTATCGAATGTGAAGTTGCAGCAGTATCCATCGATTTATGCTTGAAAACCGTCGAAATTGGGTTCTGCATCTGGACTTCTGCAAGCGTGCCCGTAGTGGCCATGCAAAGAAAATCGGGTACCTTACATAATGACCTCGAATGCTTTATTTAAAAAAAAATATATTTTTAGCGCTCTTATTGAAACCCCGTTACATATTTGGTATAAGAGGAATTTATAAGACCAGTTCGGCTCCACTCAATTGTTGCTTTTCCTTACTTGTTTGCTCCATATTTAGCAATTCTCTTTAATTTAGTTCACAGTACATTTTCACACTCTCCACACAATAAGCCATTCGTTTCGCTAGTCACTTTATTACGATTCACTCACTCATTAATTCATTTCTCTATTCATTAGCTGCATATTTCGTTTGTACTGATTGACTTTTACTGCTTTTACTAATTAGTGTAAATTGTACTAAATTTTGCTATGTTGCATGACACAATTACTGCGCTGATAAGCATATACATATACGGTATAGTTGTAGGTGTGTACTTCGTGTCATTCAATTAGTTGCCATGTTTTGCGGGTTCTTTTGGGACGACATCTAGTGACCTCCTTCTGCATTAAAAGCCACTATATTAATTATTGCGAAAGTCCAATAAGAATTTGCGGCATTCTTCTTAGTACATACATACATACATATCTAACTCAAGCAAATGGTTTCTTATTAGATATAAATAGTTAGAAGGTCATAAGAGCAGAAAATATTGGATTTTTTTCTTATACGAAATTAGGTCAAGTAAGAAGAGATTTAAAATTCTCTCAACCGAAAATTTAATTTGTTACTTTGGTATCTTGTTTATATAGCCATAATACAAAATACTTGCATGTCAACATTGGTTTCCAAATATCTACAGCAATATTGTTCCGAAATTTTGATTGAAAAATGAAAATAATAAGTTATCATAAATATAAACATATGTATGTACTCCTATCACTCCTCAAAAAAGTTTAAATTTGTCATCTAACAACTTCCCATAATTATTTTTAAAACTTTTGAAAGTACCCTTCTCCATAAGTATTTATGTACATATACATACATGAAAGCATCTGCACACCTTCATATTGGCAGCAATTTCCGAATCAGTTTTCACCCACAGTTGACAGGTAATTTTCAAATATTCCCACAATTTTCTGTTTATCCAAAATGCACGTAGTTAGACAATTATTCAATTTTCACCAAACGACACTGAACGTAAATTTTGAATTTCAGTTGATTACCTATGAATTATATAATTTGAAAATGGTAGCTACGTGCGGTTAATTTTTGCTGGTGAAATCTATGTATACATGCGATGTGGAAAAATTATGTGAAGAGGAACAATCTAGATTTCATTTTGTTTTATAATATTTTAGAAAATATTTTGTAATGGTAACTGGGCGGGACTATACCCTCATAATATATGTATTTATATAATCGCTCGATCATCGCAACCAAATAAATACAAGGCAGACGTTTTCTTCTAGCGGATGAAAGCAGAGGTATTTTTCTCAATAGCCTGTTTTTTGACAGATCCGGCGTGAGAGTGTACACGAAGATCGTGAAGAGTCGATTCGGCGCCGATCGCATTCATACGGACTGACTTATGGAACGACTTGGCGCATTTTACGTCGATATCTTAAATTGAAAGCGTACAAAATCCAGCTTGTTCAAGAGCTGAAGGCGCTTAACCTTCCCAAGCGACTTCACTTCGCTCTATGGATTTGAAAAGTTTCAAGAAGATCGGACGTTTTCGAGCCGGCTCAATGGGTATGTAAACAAGCGAAATTGTCGCATTTGGGATGAAATGCAACCTAAAGATATTCCAGAGCTGCCATTTCATCCAGAAAAACAATAGTTTGGTGTAGTTTGCGGGCCAGTGGAATCATCCGACCATATTTTTTTGAAAATGATGCTGGGGAAAACGTAACCGTCAATGACGACCGTAATCGCGCCATGATAATCGACTATTTTGTGCCTGAAGTTGAAGTTCGTGATCTCGGCGACGTTTGGCTTCAACAAGGCGGCACCACTTCCCGTACATCGCATCAAGCAATAGACATATTGAGAGAACACTTCGGTGAGCAGATAATTTCACGTTTTGGATCGACCGATTGGACACCAAGATCGTATGATATCACACCATTCGACTTTTTTCCGGTGGGGATATATTTATATAGCCTAAGTTCTAAGCAGACAATCTCGCTTCCAGCCCTGAAGCAAAACATCATGCGTAGCACTCGCCAGTTACATGTCGAAGTGTTCCAACGAGTCAACGCAAATTGGACTGAACGGATGGACCGTCTGAGACGTAGTAGCTGCCAATATTTAAAAGGGATAATCTTCAAAAAACAAATGCCAAAGCATGTTCTTTCGAATGATAATAAACATTCCTCATTAAATTTGAAGTTTCTGTGGTTTTTCTTATAAAAAGTAGGGAACCACGAAATGGTTCATAGTCATAAAAAAATATGCAAGTTCTAGTGAGGTATAAGACATACAATTTTCTGACATTTTTTATAAATAATGCTTAATTCATATTAAATATAAATCTTTTTAATTAAAGACGTTGACAGATATAATGTAATAACTTGAGGCAGAATTTTTAGATGGAAAAATGTTCTAGGCTACAACTTCTTTCTACTTTCCCACTTTATTCAAATACTAAACACAAAATTCTTTCACTTAGATCACATATTTCTGGCTCCGCCGCGCTTATTAACTCATTTGGTTGAATGAACCGCGCCGGTAGCCACACCCCATGGGGCAGAGGAAGCAAAATACAGCCAAACAGATGTGCAGATACACTTACAAACAGCTTAGAAGGTATTCTAAACCTTTTACCTAAGTATTTACATACAACTGTAAGCATATTTAAAAATTCATAAAATTCATTCAAAAGCCAGCAAAATAATTTTCTGCACGCACTCAACCAAAAAGCGTTAATTACACTTGATTATGGCTGCGAGTGAATGACTGACTGACTCATATGCTGTGCTAGAACCACATAGAAATAGGGTAAAAGCATATAAATCAAAAATACTACAAAAAATTGGCAGCCACGAGTACAATGGGCGAATACCAAATTCAAGCTGCAGCATTTTCGTTGTTTACACACATGCTTACATATTGACTGGCTGTCGGCTTCGCAGCTTTGAAGTTGCCACGCAGAGACACACCTCAGCAAATAGCTGGCATAGTAAATAATAGAAAAATATGAAAATTCATGTGACTATCAGCACAAACAAAAGCAACAACGCAGCCAATAATTAGTGGTTAATACTTTTACGCGCAATTATCTAATATTTTAGAAACAATCTAAGCTGCAGAACGCCTTTAGAAAGTCGAACTAAATAAAAACTGAAACAAAAATCGGAAAATTGACGCATTCACACGCTTGCGCAGCGGCACTTCATAGTGTGTTGGCAGCAAATTGAACGGATGTTGTAGACTTTCGAATTGAGTGCAAACAAATTTAATATATTTTAGAGAAGGCGCGGCTAATAGATTCTAAGTTAATCGCCGGCGCGTTTCTTGCTAAATTGCGTTGGAAATAGGACCACCTTGGTTGTGTGGCATTTGTATGCTTTTCTTTCAAGCTGAAAATTAATAAAAATGTAATTTCGAAAGTATAAGCGCTGACTACTGCACAGCGAAAAGATACATATGTACCGTTCTTAACAGCAAATTAGCCTTTCTAAAATCTCAAAAAGCAGTTGGATTCGGTTCATTTACCTATAACTGGTCTGGTATCGACAATCTGGAAAAACTTTTTTAAATTCGCTCACCAATTTTTAACACTACAAAAAGTCGACGTCAAAAAGCTGCAATCACAGCAGAGCGCCGAAAGCTTTTCTACTCGATTTCTTCCTGCTCTCTGAGAGCACTCATCAGCAACTCAGTATAAGGGTACTGTGGGACGGCATTTCAAGCTCCTTACGTACAGCTACAAACGATCCCATAGTTTTCGAAAAATGCAAAAGACCAGCTGGTACGATAAGGAGTGCCGTGTCGCAGCGGAGAGGAAAACAGACTGCCAATCTCACAACGTTACCATCGACCACAAGACGTGCGACGGAATGGGGTAGATACTGAGAGTTGAAGAGTGAAGCGAGACGCGTTTACAGACTGAAAAAGAGTGAGGCCGAAAGTCGCGAGTACGAAGAGCTGGATGAGCTGGCCGATGCGGGTAGTCCTCGAAAAACCCACGAAAAAATTCCGCGACTAAGAGAATGTTGCAAGACCGAAGCATACTCTTGTAGAACCCCCAGAGGTGATCTGGTAACCGATGGCCAGGGCGTACAAAATCTATGGAGAGAATACTTCTCCAGTCTGCTGAATGGCAGTGAAAGCGAACCCGATTTCGATGACGATGGAGCAGATATTCCATTGACCGACCATGAAGAAGTTCGAATAGCAGTCTGAAGAATAATTAAGCCACGAAGCCGATGGATTGCCGGTTGAGCTATTCAAATGCGGCTGCCAAGAAATACTCGTAACAAGAAGCATGATCAGCTTTTTTGGAGCATGCCCAGCGATAGGAATTTAAATGTGCTGTGACCAATCCATAAAAAGGGAGACCTCTCAATCTGCGTCAACTACTGTGTGAAAGACTGAAGCCTATTGTCAAAACAAAGTTTCAATTTTGACTAAAAGTATTCTACACTATATTTTTGATTTTTCTCTACAGACTAACGAAAACCAGATCATACCTTCGCTATATGACGAAACATAGATCTTTCTTTATTATGAGAAATTTGAAATCAGAACTCAAGCCCTAGCAAAGACGGAACTCAAGCCCTAGCAAAGACAGAACTTCTCACGTTGGCAGCGATAACTTTAGATATGATGGAGATTCAAGTCATTAAATTTCAATCTAAGAATTCGCATCTATTTGTGCAATTTTTTCAAGAAAGCATTCATTGGCCTGTCAACAGCAAAATATTTATTTCGCAAGCTCTCAACGAAAAACTGCGTTATGGAAGTACAAACTAAAACTCTTAGAACAATAAAGAATAATTTCAAGAAATTTTGGCACATTCACACATCACTCAATTTGCAAATTATTTCATGGGTTGAGGCACAGCACGTTCATTATGTGCCATATACCGCATGCCATCTGCCAGCCTTCAACAAAGTCGTCAGCTCCAACACTTTCTACGCAGTTTGACGTGGCTTCGCATATTTGTGATTTTTTCAAACAAAAAACTTCGCTTCCCCTTCAAAAAGTCCTTATTTTTGTTGACACAAATAGGTATGCATCCACGTTGCACTCACTCTCACTTTTGACACTTTCGCTGACTTTACTTTGGCAACTAGTGTTGCTGTTGTGATTGTTTGCATTGCTCTCTTTGCTGTTGCTGTTGCTATTTCCCAGCTAATTAGTATTGCTTTGTCAGCATGTTGGCACATGATGAGAAGACGAAAATGTTACACTAATTGTTTGCACCAACGTTTTTGTATATTAATTGCCTGGCTCGTAGCTTCGTCGATGTGCCCCAACGCAGTGGTGCACGTAATGTGGCAAGTTGCATGCCACCACTACTGTCGTGACACCATCACACATCAAATGGCAAATGGCAGCGTTGGCATGTGGTGGCAGGTTGCCAGTTTGGCGGCAGAAAATTAATGCAGCGCAGTTGGCGAAATTTAACGTTAAATTTTCTGGTCTGACTGCGGCAATTTGTGTAATCGAATGCAAATACATAGACAATGAGGCGTCTAGCGTGCATAATGTCTGAATAACGTGAAAGTAAGAAAGCATGACCTGATGGGAAGGAGTTTCATATTATTGTGTTGCTGAAGAAATTCTTTTAAAAATTTTCAGTTTTTCCATGATTTGCAAATTCTACAAAATTGTTATGGGAAGCCTTGGTCTGATGTTAGCGAAACATCTTTTCAAATAATTATTATTTTTTTTTTTTAATCTGCAAAAATTTCTCTACAGGCTTGTATTTCTAAGCAATTAACTGTGTACACTATAAATGAGTTAAAATTGCCAAACAATCAAAAGCAAGACAATTAAGTTGTGGTAGACTCAGCTAATTACTCTGGAAGTTCAGCACTATTAATCGTGAGTCGTCCGTGTTAGAGCGCTTACTGCGTTAACCTAATGCTTATTTGCATATTTTTCTAATATCTTAAGCAGACCGAATCACTTTGCTTTGGCTTTCTTCGCCAATTTTTTGTAAAAACGAACGAAATTTGGTATTTAATTGTGGAGCAAAGTGATTCGGTCTGCTTAAGATATTAGAAAAATATGCAAATAAGCATTAGGTTAACGCAGTAAGGCTTAATTCGAAGCCCTACATTGAATCGACTATCTTATGCCATCCAAAAAGAGTTTAATCATACAAAGCGGGCTTCTTTTCAAGGAAGAGGATTGCAGCTTCTACAACAAAATAACCTCCGAAAATCGAAAATATGACTCCTACTTATTTTGGTCACAATATTTCTTTCCCTTCCAGAGAAAAGTGGAAAAAGGGCGAGATAGCCAAAGGCGTAGGGTTAAGCATCTAATTGGACCCAGGACATAGTGATATCCCAATGAACTGTGAAGCAGATTAATTAGGCGAATTTGATATCGGAAAAGTAGGAGTTTTATGCCTCTGGCTATTTGGAGGATGCAGGAAATGTTTAGGTATTTCCAACTCATCTTCAGCAAATGACATCTGATAAGATTCGCAACTTCACAGCATGGATGGCAATAAAGCAATAGCCAGGTATAAGACCCACAACTAGGAAGAGACTAGCTAACTAGAGCAAAGATAGAAATATCTCCTGCGATTAATCTTTAACCAAAAGGCTTTAGCGACGGCGGAAGGACCGATGGTGGCTCAGCGCTGGCAAGCTTCCGAGAAGTACAGTAGTAGATCACAAGAGAATTATGGAACATCGGCCCGCTCCCATTTTGCCGTTAGCGGTTCTAGGGTACCTTTCCTTGCTAGCTCATCAGCTTTACAATTTTCAACGATTCCGCTATGGCCCGGCACCAGTCTTATCGCAAAGACGCTCGATGATATTTATGACTGGACCAACTTTGAACGCATTATAAATGAATTTAAGGCTAGTATCGCCGCTCTGCTATTTGAGTGAATGGTCACTTCTCTGACATAGACTGGAACAGCAGATCTACTGCTACCTTAATGGCTGCAATCTCGGCTCGGGAGCCTGAAACTGGAGTTGGTAGAGAACTCGTGACAGTAAATCCCTCCACCAATCTTCCCCGGATGCTTTGATCCATCCGTAAAGAAGCTCACTGCGAATAAGAGGGGACAATCCATATTCTTCTTTGTGATTGTAAAGCCCTATATAGAAAAGAGTCTTAACTATCGGTAGAGGGTTTCTCGACGACATTTCGAAGGTTGATCAAAAAACTTGTCTCGTTGATGAACTTCATGAGAAGCAAGAGACGGTTGAGAGAGGAACCAATAGAGGGAGGCAACTTTATTTCTGGTGGTAGCACAATGGGCCTACAAAGGGTGTAGGTGCGTCGTGAGAAAGCCACTCAACTTACCTATATACCGATATACTTAGTCTTAGCCCATTTGGAACTCCACCGAAGGATTTGAGAGCCTAAGGAAAACCAATTTGAATGAAGAAAGTGTCAAACTAATTTTTTTGAACTTGGTTATAACACCGCTAGATGGATTTAAATCTCAGCTTTAAACTGGACACCCGACAGAATCCCAGTAGTAATCAATAGAAGCAAACATGATTATGCCCGTACTACCAACGATGTCAATACATCTCTTCGGGCCCACTTTCCCTTCCCTACAGCAATCTTTGTTTGCTAGATTTCTAAAGCAGTAAATTTAATCTTCTTCAGCAAAAACTCTGAAATATTCTGTGGATAGATTCTTGTTACACCTAGATAAAAAATAAATATTTTAGGCTGTTGCTGTCTCTTATTTTGATACTTTCATATCGTAAAGCGACAATATTTCAGCGAAAAGCAACACACACTCGAAAAATTTATTTATCTAGAGAGAGAGAGATGTGCAACATCTATAGATGCCACAGGAGTATACTTGACACTTTTTAGACGCAAGCACAGCGTGGAATGGGATTATGATGAAGTTCATATGCGGCAAAGTGAAAACATATGTATATTTACTTATGTACGTTGCATGCAGCCCTCCACCGAAATAACTGGAGCCTTTCGCGTTGACAACACACATTTGTCTACGAAAAGTTGGGAGCTTGCGGTTTGCGCTGACAAAGTTGGGCAGAGAAATGGAAAAGTCAAAGCTTGTAGGGGGCCTGAGCGTTGTGTGAGCATGAAAACAATATGTTTACGCACACACACACATGTACATATGTAGCAATCAGCGCATACGTTGATTGGCATTTAAAAAACAAGTGATGATATAAATCATTTTCAGCAGCGCGCACTCTCCTGCCTGCCATACAGCAAAGCGCGGCGGCGAAAAACCGCCAACGAAAACGGCAATCATGACACATGCGATACGCGACTGCGGATGCCACCGAAGCTGTTGATGCTTTTGTTGATGGCTGTTGATGTTGTCATATGAGTATCGTAACCAACGTTGTTGTTATTTGTTCATTGTTGTTGCTGCCAGCGTATTCAAGTAGCATGTAGCTGCTACTGCTGCTGTTGCTGCAAGTGCGGGTGTCAATTGCATATTGTGTCAAAAATGTCAAATTTCGTGAATAACTAAGTGAAATGGTGGTGTGAGTCAGCCTGTGAGTGACAAAGTGTTGAAAGGGCGAATTCCCACTGAGGACTGAGAGTATGCTAAAACAGTATATTGTGCGCCACAGTAGCTTGTTTTAAGAGATAGAAAATGAATAATAAAATATTTGTACTAAGCAATGAGTGTACTCTGATTCTACAGTATGTACTTGTAGTATAGTAGAGAATTCACTAGCGGACCTCCACTTACACTTTTTGAAAAAAAAATCTTTTTTTCTACATCAGCTTAGAATGTTTGAAAATATGAAACTCCCCGCTGAATCTTCCCGCCATATCAATTAACACCAAACTTCACTCTAATCCACTTATTTTAATTATAGAAGCGTGACCATATTCCACTAAAAGACTTTGCTTCTTCTATTATCGCTTATCTGTTACACATTAATTTGTTTTTACATATGTATCTATGTATGTAGCGACACCGAAATTCGATACATATACGTTACACACTCCGCTGAGTCTTCACACATATTTACATCTTTACTTACAGCCATATGTACCGAAACTCCATATATTTATGACTCATACGACATCGTACTCGTATCTTTCTTCAGCGATATCCTTATCCGTCAACAAGTCATTTATTTCACCGACGTAGATTAGAACTGTCAAAGCAGTGATATTTTTGAAGTGTCATACGAAATAAAAATAATTACTTTTGTGACTTAGTAGAGATCAGGGAGGTCTCAATGCTCTCATTTAAATGGAGTTGTATGCGATTTAAGTGATGCACTTATGTAGCAAGGTATGGGTCGAAGACATAATTAAATAAATGGGCTTCAGATCACAAAAAATAATATTTATCTTCTAATATAGATTAAAGATGATAAATAATAAGTGCCTTAATAAGTTGTATCATATACGCTCCAGAGAGCATACTTCCAATACTCAAAATCCTGCTTCAAAGTCTTGGATAAAAGTATCGAACAAAAAATTTGTCTAAAATTTTGCATTTCTTACCAATTTTGCTAAGAGAAATCAATGCGAATGTTGGAAATGGATTTCGGTGATTCAGTTTTATCAAAAACAGAAGCCTACGAGTGGCACAAGACCTTTAAAGACGATCAAGAGAACGTTGAAAACATGCCTCGTTCTTAACGACCTTCGACCTCTTCAACTGATAAAAATATTAAAAAGCTGAAGAATTTGGTACTTGCAAATCGTCATCTGTTATGAGTCCGTTCGAATGATTTTGGTAGATTTTTGGGTATGAAACGCGTTCTGGCTTGACTCGTCCCGATAAAGCGGAAGTGTTTTCAAAAAGAGTGCGATTGTGATTGATTAACCACAGTATTTACCAGATTTGGCTCCGTGTGGTTTTTTCTTGTTCCACAAACTAAAATTCCTGCTCCGCGGAGACCGCTTTCGGTCGATCGAAGAGCTAAAACAAAATTCGTTGAAGGAGCTGAAGGCCATCCTAAAAAGTGCTTATGATAAATAAGTATAATATCTTTTCATAAGCTATCTCTGGTACATCTAATACTTATAGTATCGCATTAAGCACACTCAAAAAAGGTATGAAATGGGTTTTCTCGAGTTTTGAAACCAAGAATCTTATAATAATGCATCTTGACCCCAATATTCTTCGATTATATAGGTATCTCTCATATATCATTTAATTTTCGAATAGAGAGCGTCGTGATGATATTTTCTTGAAACAGTCACTCATATTAAGATAGTTTTTCCAGCTCAGAAAATCCCTACGAATAAGTCGTAGATCAATTGTCGAAGAGTGTTGAAACTGAGCAGGCCATGTCAACAGAAGTTGAAGCATTGCCATCACCGTCATTCATTCGTCTCACTAGTCCGAAGAAACTTATTCATTTATATAAGATTTAATTGAGTTTTACATAAAAGGTTCACTATAAGATTACGCGCATGCTTATACTAGTATTAAAAAATCTCAAGTGAACTTATGTAAGCTATGTAATCATCACCATCTTGATTGATCTTCCATCAATACCTATTCTCTTGACCTCAATTCATTAAACTGAAGTATGATTGGAATGCCAGCAACTACTATATGGCATATCAAACCTAGAACTTATGAAAGCAACACTTTCTCCATACTACAAGAGTAAGTAAATAAATAAGGATCAACCGCGATCTGCAGCATTTGAATGAAGCGAAAATTTGCACAGGTGGGAAAATAAACTGGTGACACAAATCGCACATAGCCGCACCTATTAGAAAGGCATTCGCGAGGGTCTGACTGGTGAACTATTGAACACGAATTCAGTATAAGTAAACGTCACTGCGCGAAGGAGAAATGAATTGGCAGAGGTGGATGTGGGCAGCGATGACAACAGCAACGAATCAATTAAAACTGCAAACAGCAGAAGGAAAGCTGTGAGCCGTCGATTGAATTGGTTAAAGTAGGTTGGTAGACAAGCAGAAATAGCAGTGCAAAACAAAACAAAAAAATCAACAAATAACAGTAAATAAATGAAAAGCTTAGGAAGAAGATACACCAAATCCACACTGACATGGGAAACAGTTACTGCTGACAATCTTCACAGGTCACTTCGGTGCGATAACGTTGATAGTTAACAAAGGACAGATGAGCACAACAATGTTGACTACAAGCCAAAATAGACAATAACAAAATGCCGTACACTCAAGAGCAATTGGATATGCCACCCACCCATTAGACAGACGCGAAGCTTAGCGTCTATGTAGCCTTGCTTTATGAGAAAATACATGCCACAAGTATTTAAAGTATTGCATTGCGAGCTTGTTGCAAGAACACCAAATAAAAAATTGCCTGTGACAAGAGTCTACGGCGTTAGAAGAAAGGCGCGTCAGCAGGCAAGCGTACAAAACGAACACAAGTAAAGGAAGTGTGGTGAAAGAAAGGATTGGCGCTGAAGCGTGTACAACGCCCACGCATTCATGCACCTGAGAAAAATATCAACTACAAGCAGAAGGAGAGAAATAAGATGTGCTTACATAAATAAGCTTTGCAGGTACAACGTGGGTAGCCAAAATATGTGGAACATCCGAAAACCATTAAAAATGTGTAAAGAAAGTCTCAAACAAGTGGAATATATACACATTTGCTCGCTTTGTTAAAACCATTAATAAACAGCTTATGTTTCACATTTTCATTAAAAGGTAGTGTTTCACAAGTTCATAAAATTTGCATAAATTGTCGGTATTTCCGTTTAGCAACTTTTAAATATATATTTGACATCTCTAGCTGATTTTTAGGTAATTTTAACTATCCTCTATGTGTCTACAATGCTTTCTCCTTGTCCCTCTAATTTCTCTATTAATTCTTTGTCATATTTATTTACTGCGAAAGATGCGACGCTGCAATCGAATTAGGCCTTACCTGCAAGTCTTTTACTGAGAAATTTATGAGTCAGAAAAAATTTGTAGTCGCTGAAACACTGTGAGAAATTCTGGTAACGGAATTAAGCGAAGGGTTCTTATTATCTTACAAACATTTGGGTGATAGAACTTCTAATATAAGTAGGGTTTTTTATACTATCATTTTTTATTGTCAAAATCAAAGTTAATAGAAACTCAGACACACTTTAAAACTGCTTCCGAGTGGCAAAATATTTGGTCTAACAATGTGGAAGACACTGGAACTCTAAAATAACATAACCTCAAAAGTCAAGAGTTTCATTAAGGAACTTCCTCTTTGAGAGGGGAGATTGTTTAGAAGCTTCCGAAAATAGTTTTTTTTTTTTGCTTAAATCTCTTTAAAATAATCTAAGAATATGTCCTCAAAGTTTTGGATGAGAATTTGAAATATTTTCGAAGCTAGAAGGAAAATTGAGCGATTGGACAGAAAGCTCGGTTTTTCATTTTTACGATTTTTCTTAATTGGCGGGTCGTATGGAATTGGAGCAAAGTTTAATATATTTGGCATTAAATTATCTTCTATTTAAACTAAAAACTAAGAAAAGTCAAGTTTGAACATAAACAACATAAAGTAAAAGTTTTTTGGTCAAAAACCACGTTTTTAAAAAAATTTCTAAAATTTCACACTTTTTTTTTGTAATTTTTTCAGTTAAGCTATAAAATAAATTATTAAAAAATATGAGACTCTTTGAATTTTTTGTTTCCGATTGAAATTGCGACCTGCATCCTACCCGCCGTCCGACAAATGCACATGCGAAATGCATCGGGCAATTGCTTCCCAAAGGCAGAATATCAAAAATTTTGTATCCAAAAAATTTACGAATGATGTTTAAATATATAACCATAAACCCTAGAAATTTCGTTTTAATCAATTATTTCTTTCCTTCCCAAAAAAATCCTCAAACAAATCTATTTTTTTGAAACCTCTAAACCAGGCTCCCCCCTTAAGTTAAATATCAATATTTTATCATCCAAAAATCCCAAATACCATAACAGTATGTTTATATTTCTCAGCCGGTGTCTACTCGTATTTTTCACAGTATACCCCTTAGACAGCCGCTCCATCGATTCTCACTTGTGGCCCATCGATAGCGTAGCTTGTTTTGTCAATTACCAAATGTTGCGAACGCGGTTTCGCGTGATTTTTTATCTCGTCTCTGGAATGAATGCACCGTTAATTATACAGTTGACGAAAATTCCTCACTTCTTAGTGCGAAACAAAAAACAACAAAAACTTTGTAACTATTGGTGGAACGCCAATGTTGGCTGATATGTGCTAGCGATCAAGAGATTTGACATGCACATGACAGCTATAAAATATCGCGATGTGCGGCGTACAGGCTCAGGGAGAGACGAAGGAGTGCGCACAGGAATAAAGTGAGGGAAAATAGGTGGGTTAAGTGTTAGATAAAGCGCTGAAATGTATGTCAGTAAGTGAGTGAGTGTGTGTGTGGGTGAACTTCAACCGCAGCTTCGTTCCAGCTTAGTGTGAAACTGTAAAGATATCCTAATATTGGCCCTCGGTGTGTCGGTGTGGCCTTAACTTCGTTTCCCTTCCACTTCGCACATTTTCTCTCCATTCACTAAAGGCTAATTTCACGCTTAAATATTTTCCCGATTCTCATCAAATTGCTTGTTGAAGTCAAAAAGTATAAACAACTGCCATGGAGATGGCAGAGAGACAAAGCTGACAACGACACCGCCGTAAAAGCTAGAAATAATGGTGAAGCACAAAGTAACCAGACACCAACAGCAGCAATTATCAGTTAAAACAACAACAACAGCGAATATTTTGTAGCCTGTAGTGAAGTACAATATTTAGAAATTGATTTCCCCACCCTTTTTTCAATTTCACATTTCTAATTGTTGTTGTGGCAATTTGTTGCCGTATGCAATTCTGTTGCCAATTTATTGTTATTGTTGTGCAGCATTTTTGCTAACGTTTGTAAGTTTTTTGTTCGTACTTGACTTCCTCAGCTCTTCCAATTTCTCTCGAGTTGTCGTGGAGTATCATTTTCACTCAGTGTGTGTATAAAGGCTTGTTTTTTAATTGCGAAACATACAAGGTTTTGGGATTATGGGTTATGTATGTAGATGTATCTGGACAATATGTAAGCCACCGGTTGATAACGTTTTTATAAGAAGTATTCAAGTATGGAACATATGAGATCAGTGAAAATGCTTTTGGTACAAATTTGATTAACTGGTCGATGAGGCATCCACAAACAGATAACAGATATCTCATCTTATGCCTTAAGTATAACCCTTAGAATGAACAGAGCCACTCCAAAACGAAATTTTGATGAGGAATTCGTTCGAACTTTGTTTTCAATATAAGTATATACTTCACTGAAACATGCTTTCCAAAACCCAAGTTAAGTCACTCGTTAGGCTAAAGTATGCAATACCACACGGCCGACCAAATTTTCCAAATTCGATATGTCTTCTCCACGCATTGACATAGTTCATACACAGGGTTTGTCCGGAAAGTACTTAATAGGACTGAGTCTATATAAAAAAACTTATTGAACCAATCGTTACAATACTATAAAAACTTTCAAAATAGGCTCCTTCCGCTGCCAGCCCGATTTCCAAGCATTGAAGGCGTCACTTCCGCCAGAATAGCCTTGAGAGCCGAGGTGCATGCAGCTTGGATCCCTTCTGTTGTCTCAAAATGGCCGGAAGATTGCCTCTTTATCTCGGGATCATACTCAAAGATCCACGACTCATCACTTGTGATTACGTTATTCAAAAATTGGGGGTCACTTTTACACATGTTCCAATTTTCTTGGCACACTTCCACTCGCCGCAATTTCTGGTAGTCAGTGAGCACTCGAAGTCGCAGGTCTCCCAGAATGGCCTTTATCAGAGACCTCTATCCGGCCCTCCAAAAAAACCTGGCCACCCGAACACACCACTTCTTGCTAAAGCAACATCTAGCTGGATTATATCAAACGTCTCTGTCGCAGATTTACAGAGTTTCCCTCAGAATTTCATCGCTTACCTCTGCTCTAAGAAACGCTGCATTTTCGGCTTGCCCTACTCACAGAAACACGTTTGTCCTGACTTTTCAGGTGCTCAGAGGCAACTGACCAGCCCCTCGTTCGTTAGCTAGGAACGAACTCTACCGAATCCAGGCGGTGGACGCTCGAAGTACAGTTGCGGCAGAAGAAAATTAGTCCTATTACTTTCCGGACACTGCATAGATTATATTGGGACAATAACCTGCGGCTGGGCTCTATAGTTCGATATCCAAAAGAAAGTCGACTAAGTTTTTCAAAAAGGGATACGCCTTATCCACACATTGACATGCTTCATACACCAGGATGGCGATACAGTTGTGAGGTTGCCACTAAGTGGAATCGAAGTAAATGCGGTTGTCTATTGCTCAGTTATCTGAAGATCTGTGGAATAAAGGTACGCTCCGATATCATATAATTGACTGACTTTATAGCTCCTTGAATTAAAGGGTTTTTAAAAATATTGGCCAATTTGGACTTCGTTCTCAAGCAGAAACCAAAATACCGAATTTAAGAGTAAAGACCGAACTTACGAGTAGTGAATATGACAGGTTTTATAAATCGTTCCTTTCTTCCGCTAGCCTTTCAGTGGTATGATCATATTAGTAAACTGAACTACTTTATTTATTGCCACTAAAGCTGCCTTTTACACATTGCCTCGTTCCCTTATCGGCATATAGGCAAAATGGGAATAACAGCACTTGGTTAATAAGCGCCTCCACCCACACGGACGAAAAATTAAGCAAAGGTGCTGTGAGCCACTCGAACACCTCAGTGCGGTGGCAATGACAATGAACGAATATCCAGAGATCCGCTTTCTGCTGCGCCTATTAAGCGCGCGACGGCAAAACCAAAATCTCCAACCACATCCGCAAGCCGCCGCACTGCCAGCAAAGCGGAAAGCAAACGCAAAAAATGCAAAAATATTTGGTGCGACTCACACGCCAGCGCCGTTGCCACAACGCGACCTACAAAGTTCACGAAAAAGATTAACTTTAACGCTTTAGCCCACACCTTGCCCAAGCCACGCCGTCGCGCTGAAGTGTCTTTTATGCATTACGGTACGCTTTAATTTGTCGGACGCATTGGGCGATACAGCAACACGTACATAAACTGCATGCAACATGCAACCCAGGCCAAGCTGATGGGACATACATTGGCAATGATGGATAGAGAGGGGGCAGCAAGGAGCGCCAACTGCAATGGAGGGCGTGCGAGTACGATGTCGGTAATGGAACAGGAAATATGCATTCAGACGCATTACTTACCAACACCTATGCATGTATAGGTGTGCGCGTATGTCTCTGCACCATTAATGTGGCAAATATTTTCTCGGCGCTTTCAGTTCATTCATTGCCGCCGCTCTTGTGGTTTTCATGCTGCTCTCATTCACTTCTTTCTTTCTGCTGCTTTTGTTGTTCTTGTTGTTGCTATTGTTGTGTTTGTTGTTATTGTTGTCCTGTTTTTGCGTGGCAATGCCGCAAATTATTGAACGAGAAATGCTAAATGGAGATCGATGACTGAACGTGGCCTCATTAATCAAATGACACACGCATTGCAGCCCCGCCAAGCATACATATTTGTGTATAAACACTTGCAACAACGGCTTACATACATATATACGAGTATGTGCAACAGAACTTCATACAATGTTGCTTTCATGCCGCAAAAGCTGCTTATACTTACACATGCATTAAGATATAAATCGACCGAAATCTCACATACAAACACATATATTGCTAACAAACACACACATTGCAGTGCATGCCACATACTTACGGGTTTTTAAGTGCCTTGCAACCGTCCAACACATTGCTTATACTGAAATATATTTGGCAATGAAGTTGCAACAGGTTCACGAATCGCAAGTCATAATATTCTTTCAGTTATAACAAGACGCAAAGCAACAAAAACAACACAATTAATACCGAAATGCCGCGCATTTAAGTAGCCGCGATTCTTCGCTCCACCAAATTAAAAAGCAATTTCACTTTGTGCCAGAAATGAGTTTTTGCCGCACGTCTCAGAATTTATCTTTCATATTTATGTAGGTATGTATGTATGTATGCGTGTGTGCATTTCGTTATATGTTATTTCCGCAACTAATTGCCTTCGCTTAACAATCATTACTTTTCCGCACCTTACACACTTATTTTCGACTTGTTGGTGCAGACACATTCGCGCATCCTTAATTAGCAAATGAAGCATGCAACATAAATGACTTTTCGCCAAAATATCATTGCAAGACAATTTCACTCCTGATAAGCGACGCCTCTAAGTTGAAGCATGCAATTTTTGACAGTTCGTTGTCGAAATGAAAGTTGGCTCTCTTTGAGCTGTTTGTACTTTTTAAATAACAATACACATACACACTTATACTTATATATGTATGCATACTAAATTTTTTTCTTCTTTGCCGCCTTGAATGTATTCCAAATAAAATTAAACAATCTTGGTCTTATGTCCAATTTCGGTAGCCGATCAAATCACTTGGGAGTTGCAGGAAATATGCTCGCATGGAATTTTGACTTTTGTAGATTGCTCAGTGATAACTCATTGCATACATTTTGGGATGTAATGAAGCAATTGTGGAGTTTGACTGAATACTGACAAAAATTCATTTTTCTTTTTAGGAAAGCATATACCCGAAAGAAGTGTTTTCAAAGACCCTTCATAGATTTATGTTCACAAAAGAGACCTTTTCAGAACTGAAGAGCTTTTTGATAGGTTCAATAGAGCATCTTATCCCTGTTTTTGACTCTAAAGTTTCTCTCAGACCATACTATACATAGATTGCAAAACATTAACTTGAAAAGTTGGCCAACAACCGAGTTCTGAGCCTGCTATACCGAACATGCTGGCTGAATCCTTTCACTCTGAACTTGACTTTACGGTTTTTTCAGTATTCTAAATCATTCTTAACTTTATAATGAATTCCCAAGGCCTTTGCTGAATTAACCAAGTGTTCCGATTCTAAACATAGCATAGCGCTTCGTCCAACTTATAGGCAACATAATCGGCCTACTAAGCGTACTATTCGCAACATCATCACCCAGTGTTCATTATACCCTGAACAGGGTATATTAAGTTTGTCACGATGTTTGTAACACCCAGAAGGAAGCGTCGGAGACCCTATAAAGTATGTATATAAATGATCAGTATGTTGAGCTGAGTCGATTTAGCCATGTCCGTCTGAATATCCGTCTGTCCGTCTGTCTGTATATATACGAACTAGTCCCTCAGTTTTTAAGATATCCTTTTGAAATTTTGCAACCGTCATTTTCTCTTCAAGAAGCTGCTCATTTGTCGGAACGGCCAATATCGGACCACTATAACATATAGCTGCCATATAAACTGAACGATCGGAATCAAGTTCTCATATGAAAAACTTTCGCATTTGACAATGTATCTTCACCAAATTTGGTATAGATTATTTTCTAGGGCAAAAATGTAATATCCGAAAAAATTGTTCAGATCGGTAGCATGTAGCTACCATACAAACTGAGCGATCGGAATCAAGTTCTTGTATGGACAACTTTCACATTTGGCAAGATATATTCATGAAATTTGGTATATATTATTTTCTAAGGCAACAATGTAATCTCCGAAGAAATTGTTCAGATCGGTAAACTATAACATATAGCTGCCATACAAACTGAGCGATCGGAATCAAGTTCTTGTATGGAAAACATTCACATTTGACAAGATATATTCACGAAATTTGGTATATATTATTTCCTAAGGCAACAATGTAATCTCCGAAGAAATTGTTCAGATCGGTTAACTATAGCATATAACTGCCATACAAACTGAACGATCGGAATCAAGTTCTTGTATGGACAACTTTCACATTTGACAAGATATATTCACGAAATTTGGTACAGATTATTTTTTAAGGTAACAATGTAATCTCTAAAAAACTTGTTCAGAACGGGTTACTATAGCATATACATAGTTTCCATGCAAACTGGACACATAGTTACTAACAGAAATGCACCTGTGAAGGGTATTTAGCTTCGGTGCAACCGAAGTTAACGTTTTCTCTTGTTTTTGCATAATATTCGAGCGAATAGACCACGGTCCAGCATGCAGAGAAGAAAATATAGCAGCCGTAGCTGAGAGTATACACGAAGATTGTGGGGAGTCGATTCGGTGCCGTTTGCAGCAAATTGGAATGAAGTATGGAGCGACTTGACGCATTTTACGTCAAGATCTTTAATTGAAAGCGTACAAAACATAGCTTGTGCAAAAACTGAAACCACTCTACCTTCCTAAGCGACATTGTTTCGTTTTAATGGGTCTTGAAATGTTTCAAGGAGATCCCACGTTTTTGAGCAAAATTTTGTACAGCGATGAGGCCTATTTCGAACTCAATGGGTATGTAAACAAGCAAATTGCCGTATTTAGAACGAAGAGCAACCTGAAAGATTCAAGAGCTGTCATTTTATCCAAAAGAAACAACGGTTTGGTGAAGTTTGTGGGCCGGTGGAATCATAGGTCTATATATCTTCAAAAATGTTGCTGGTGCGAACGATCAATGGCGACCGTTATCGTGCCTTGATAACCGGCTATTTGATACCTGAAATTGAAGCTCGGGATCTTGTCCGCATTTAGTTTCAACTGGACGGTGCCACTTCCCACATATTACTTCAATCAAAGGATTTATTGAGAGAACACTTCGATGAGCAGATGAGTTCCCGTTTTGGGACGGTCGATTGACCACAACGATCATATGATATCACACCGTTATACTTTTTTCTGTGGGGATATGTAAGGTATATGGTTTATGTAAACAATCCCGCTTGGATTCAGTCCTTGGAACAAAACATCATGCGTGTCATTCGCCAGTTGCCAGTCGAAATGATCGAACGAGTCATCGAAAATTGGACTCTATGGATGGACCATCTGAGACGTAGCCCCGGCCAACATTTAAAAGAGATTATCTTCAAAAATTAATGCCAAGGAATATTCTTTCGATTGATACTAAACACTTCCCAATAAATTATAAGTTTCTGTGTCTTTTCTTTAAAAAAGTAGGGGACCTCGAAATGGACCACACTTTAGTTCTGTATGAAGTTGAAAACCTTCTTTAATTCGTAGTGATATTACGCTGTATCAAAGCTGTTTTTGTGATCCCCGGCAATACCTTTCTGTAGGTTACCGAATAATAGATATAAAAAGAGCTCTAGAAATTAGGAAAACCTGTATAAACTCCCTCCTCCACTTAGCTTTTCCATACCAAATCTGTATTTTCTGCCTGAACTGGTACCATTTTGGTACACTTCTCGAAGTCAGCGAAGAATAAGCGCGGCACAATCACATCTATGTCAATCAATATTTCTTTCAGCGACAGCAATTCCCCAATAAAGTTAAAAAATCTCGCATATTATGACCCAAACAACCACGCTTTTGAGCTTCTCCAACAATTGTTACTCTCAAAATTGTTATGAGATTTTTGTTTCACTGCTGAAATCAGCGCTAATCAACAAGTTATTCATAACTAAGGCACGTGACTTGCATACCAGAATAACTATGCAAAAACAATGTTTGTTTCTACACGCAATACTGCTAGTATTCTTGTTGTGGCATGCAACGAAAATAAAAGAGCGGCGCTCTCCACTTTTTTACTTTACAAAAGCTGAAAAAATAGCTAAAAATTTCATAATAAACCGCTACAGCAGACAGCACAAGTTGCAAAGCATAAAGCTCGTTGTTTTCTTTTTTTTTCGTTTTGGCAGCAAAAAACTGCAAAAACACATAGGCTAATGAAAGCTCAAAGCTGTGAAGGGTTGAGTGAGAATGAAAAAACGCTGAAAATATTAGTGCAGCGGGAAGTGGTCCGCAGTCGCTTAATACGACCGCCACTTTCGCGAGCTGAAACTACATTTCGTTCGCCTCTCTGCGCTGCTTCTTAATATGCAAGTCAGCAGAGCTCGCCGAATTAACAATGATATCAAGGCTACCCAACTAAAAACGATATGCTGTGGCAACTAAAATAATAATAACAATAGAATCTGGTGTCTAAGCGAAGTGTTGCAAGTCGGAGCGGAGTGTATGGGGTTTTTTCTTTACAAAATAATACAAATATTTGTTAGTAACATTTTATTCAGAAAAATATGTACAGAGTGTCAGCGAGTGAAGTGATTTCGTAGATCTATTCCTAAGCCACGATCATATACATATATTTGGTATGTATACAAAGCTTATACATATACAAATCCGCATACTAGAGGCTTCCATTTTGCTTACACACAGCATATCGTGATTTTTGCATATCTTCGCGCATATAAAGAAGACTTTCTTTTATTATGCAAATTTTATATTCCCATTGTTTCAAACGCTAACATTGCATTTTCGTAAACATATTGTCGATTTTTTCTGCTCAACTTCAGTAGCGCTACAGTGGGTATCATGACTGTGAAATCTGTAAAATTGACAACTTACAGTATAATGTGGAAAAAATAGTTTTAAAATCAAAGAGAGCTTTCGCAATATTCAATATAATTTTAGCTTTTAGCAAACTGGGAAACAGTAAGAGCTTTCATAAAAATTGAAGCTACGTTCAAAACATAAAACCGCGCAAAATGTAGCGAAAGCTTCAAAATTTTAAAAGTGAAAGCTCATTTGGACATTTTGAATTTGAAAATAACTAAAAGCTTGTAGGACAAACATGACAAATTTAGTGCTTTCTATTACCTCCCATATTTGTTTCAAGTTTTTATGAACTTTCAACTTTAGTTAAGTAAAACATTTTTTTATAAAAAAATGAAAGCTCATATGTAAGTTTGAAAACTAATCTAAATAGTATTAAGCCCGCAAAAGCTTCATATTAATTTTATACGTAAAGCATAAAAGACCAAATTTTACAAAAATTGCTAGTCAAAAAGTAAAGGGTGATTTTTTAAGAGCTTGATAACAGTTTTTAAAAAAAAAAACGCATAAAATTTGCAAAATCTCATCGGTTCTTTATTTGAAACGTTAGATTGGTTCATGACATTTACTTTTTGAAGATAATTTCATTTAAATGTTGACCGCGGCTGCGTCTTAGGTGGTCCATTCGGAAAGTCCAATTTTGGGCAACTTTTTCGAGCATTTCGGCCGGAATAGCCCGAATTTCTTCGGAAATGTTGTCTTCCAAAGCTGGAATAGTTGCTGGCTTATTTCTGTAGACTTTAGACTTGACGTAGCCCCACAAAAAATAGTCTAAAGGCGTTAAATCGCATGATCTTGGTGGCCAACTTACGGGTCCATTTCTTGAGATGAATTGTTGTCCGAAGTTTTCCCTCAAAATGGCCATAGAATCGCGAGCTGTGTGGCATGTAGCGCCATCTTGTTGAAACCACATGTCAACCAAGTTCAGTTCTTCCATTTTTGGCAACAAAAAGTTTGTTAGCATCGAACGATAGCGATCGCCATTCACCGTAACGTTGCGTCCAACAGCATCTTTGAAAAAATACGGTCCAATGATTCCACCAGCGTACAAACCACACCAAACAGTGCATTTTTCGGGATGCATGGGCAGTTCTTGAACGGCTTCTGGTTGCTCTTCACCCCAAATGCGGCAATTTTGCTTATTTACGTAGCCATTCAACCAGAAATGAGCCTCATCGCTCATCGGACACGGACGCGAAACACATTTCGAACCGAACACTGATTTTGGTAATAAAATTCAATGATTTGCAAGCGTTGCTCGTTAGTAAGTCTATTCATGATGAAATGTCAAAGCATACTGAGCATCTTTCTCTTTGACACCATGTCTGACATCCCACGTGATCTGTCAAATACTACTGCATGAAAATCCTAACCTCAAAAAAATCACCCGTTACTTTCGCTGTACTTTGAGGAGTTAAAAGCTCGATAACTGACTTGATACTAACTATAGCTCACTTGGGTGCACATACTTATCACTTTAGCAACTCCAATGTCGTTTTGCATATTTTCACTGCAACTAGTAGATTCATAGGTTGCTCGTGTATTACTACCATCGTTTTCATTTTTATCCTGAGTTCCATAGTTCTTCCTTTATTTTACTCCTTTTGTCCCCTTTATTCATTCCACTTCCATTTTTGGCCAACATGCAATTTTAGTATTTTTCACAGTTCAATGCGAAGTCTTCCCTGATTGTCGAGTTACTCTCCGTGGCAACTATAAAAACTACATTGTTGCCCATTTTTTATTACATTATACATTTCGTTTTTCGTTGTGGCCTTTTTCAGCGTTGAAGTGCTAATATGCAAATTGTTAACTTATGTGAAAAAAGAGTGTGGAACCTTTGCATATTTGGTTTTGTCGATTTTATTTTGCGCTGTTTTTTCCTTAGCTTTCATGGCATGCCAAGTTGGTAATGTCAAGGCGCGTTTATCATGTCAATGAACAATTCAACTGCTCGAAGGTCAAATGCAATGCTTGAGCTTTTGTCTTGAAAGGTGCCTGCAATGGCAGTGTACGAAGGAATTTATTTGTATGCGAGAAGAGTAAATTAAGCGACGAAACGCGTTGGTGCGGAGTTCGGTTCGTTGTTATAGGTTCACATAAGTTTCTATGTTGTCAAGTCAGAGTGATCCCTAATGATTAACAGTCTGTTCGTTAATGATATGTCTTTATAAAATGTTATGCTACTGACAGTTAGAGGTATTGATACATTTCTGTTTATTTTATTCGGAGTTAGCTTTGGGGTATCGTCACAGATTTTTGTAGAGAGGTTTTCTTGAAGCCAAGAATTATTTGACATTTCGGGAACACTGCTGTCGTTTTTACTCTCTAAGCGACTACTGGCACTTAGAACATTCTTGGCAGTTTTCGTCGATCTGTGCTACATTGCTCTTACAACGTTTCCTCTTAAAGACTTCATGGCTTTTCGGGTTAGGTTGTGTAGTGCCTTTCTCTGAGGACGATTTTGCTATCTGCGTTAGTTAAGAGCTTCCGTTCGAACTATCAATAGTTTTCATTCTACTCGGTTGGTTAACTCCATTATTTTTAGACATGCAGACATTTGAGGAGGGTGTTTGAAATTGTTCTATTCTATCTATTTTCTTCAAACATGAAGTTTAATCGAGCTTCTCCGCAGTTATAAAGCACCTAAAATTGTTCTATTCTATCTATTTTCTTCAAACATGAAGTTTAATCGAGCTTCTCCGCAGTTATAAAGCACCTAATATTCCTTCATATTTTTACTCTTCAGTATCACGACTTCCACACACATAATTTCAAAGATTCTTTCAGCACTTTGCGGCAACTCTACACCCGCTCTGTGGCACTCGTAATTGCAAATTAGATTTCAAAATACAAATTTCACCAAAAGCACTTACACAAATATTGTGAATTTACGATTGGAAACATATTTATCGTCTGCGTCTGCATGTGTACGTGTTGAATTTTATAGCCCTTGGTAAGTGGCACTCGATGTTCAATACGTTTTTTTTGCGATTTATTTATACATTTAATTTATTACGAGTACTTATTGGGCACAAACACACATATTACACACACGCATGCCGACGATTAGTTAGTATGCATGTATGCTGGCTACTTTTGGGTGTTCGACTGTGAACGACCACAGCATTTTAAATCACCACAAAATGAATTGAATCCGACTAATTCGCATGCGGCCAATAGACGGCGCTGTGTGCATGCATGCTTACGGTGTGCTTTTTCGCATTCATGAGGGATGAGCACTGATGCCCAAATAATATATATTTTATATGGTTGTGGGCATTAGTAGCCATCTGTATGCAGCGTATGGCTTTGGCTATTAGCTGATAATTAATTATTTAATAGGCCATTAGGCAAATTGACTTTCAAATTTCATGTGCCGCAGCAGTGCGTGCGTATGTGTGCGTGTGTGTGGGTGCATGAAATTTTCGGTCAAATAATTGCAAATAATGTGCAAAAAGCAAAAAACAATCTAAATATTTGTAAGTAAATAATCGCTTGCTGTTTACTTTGGCCAAAAATGGAAAATCGCTAATAAATAATTAAAATTTAGAGATTTGGTGTACGCCTTAGTGTGTAGGTGTTGTGTATATTTTTCGGTACAAATGAGCTTTTAAAAAGTATAATTTATGGCAGGAATTATTAAAAAAGGTGAGAGAGCATTAAATCGATTACGTAACCATTAAAGTATAGGCTATTTTTAGTCTAAGTTACTATTTGTCTTTCTAGTATTTCGAGAAAATGTGTAATTAAAACCGGTTTTATAGTCAGGCGGTCACATATTTGCAGAATACCTCACTTTATACACCAGACAGTGACCAGTTAGTGCTCTCATCATGTTCCTACTGTCTCTTCTATCGAGTGCCAATAGGAATTTTTTGTACTTCCGATCTACCGTTTTGAATATGACTTTTGCAGTTTTGCATCCAGGAAGCTTGTTCCGTCACGTTTTGATTTTCTTTATCATGCTTCTCTCGAGATCGTCGTATAGACAATGCATGGGTTTCCCAAAGTTGATCACTTTTTCGAATGTTAGCCAGACACCATTTTTGGCAAACCCGTCCACTATTTCATTGCCCTCACCCAGTAGAGTGAAGTTGCTTACTTCTGAGAATAATGCCCATGCGAAATTTATTCTGTGATTTTTATTCTGGATTCTTGGAAGTTATAGTTTAGTGTGGGTAGTGTTTGATTACTACCATTAAGCAAGCAAAAAGTCCAGGGATTAGTTTTTAATTGTCACCAAAGCACCTTATACCCGTTTCATGTCAGCTTAAGCATGTAATTTTTAATCCCGCCAGCTCAATTTATTGATTCTGCAAATCAAGAATCATAATGAAAGTGTGTTGTGGTTTATACCGTATCTTCCTCCAAACGGCTTCTGCAATTGGCATCCGCTGAGATTTTTAACCTTACCGCAATGATACCTACGGGATAACCTCTAAATTAAGGAAACCTTGCCTTGCTACGTGTTTTTTTATCACTGGCTTTTTTTCAGAATGAAGAATTTTGGTTCATATAGACACCGTTAAACCAGCGCTCAAAAACTTCCGTCAGACCCAGCTGTTTACTAATAATCCGCAAGACAATAGCAAAGCTCCGACCCATTCTTGATCCGAAGACAGCAAGTGTGAGGTCACTTCCTTGTCAACTCATTCGCTTTGCAATTGCCTACGATTTCAGCATGGCCTGGTACCCAACTAGTCCTATCCAGAAATAATTCGATGTCTTCTGATATTATTCAGAGCCGCTTAAGCTTTCAATCCCGATGGTAGAAGACATGAACCGCACATGGCCTGGCTTGAAGATTAGATATCAGTTGAACTCATTCAGTTAATGCATTTTCGCCGAGAAGTGAGATAGCTTGCGGAAATAAATATTGGATCAATGGGAGGTTGTGTGATTGGCTTGGGAACTGCTGGGGACAAATATATATGAAAAACTACAATAAAACCAGCTCACAGATTATCCAGCAGACTTTCAACTAGTCCACAAGTGTGTTCATATGCGCTGTTCAGCGTCAGGAATGGAGTCGTCAAGGAACATGGACAGTCTGGAATGAGAATCATGTTGTCATGGATGACTTAATGTTGGGCCTGGTGTCAGTTTAGAGATTGTCAAAGCCGACACTCGATACATCAAACCGTTAGTCTATCAAAGTGTTATCGCTTAGTCAACTAATCGAGTATATGATTGCGTCATCGATGTATTATTACCCGATTAAATAGTATATAGACATAGTATTGGCTTAACAATTGCGCCATTAATTTTATGCGCCACCCTTTTTGTGACAAGATCTTTTTCAATGCAACTCCAAACTAATTTGTCATGCGCATTTATCGCGTTAACAATGCCAATAATCAGCGCGGCACGCTCCAAGCCGTCATTCAGTAAATATTATATGATAAGTGATAAAAATCCGCCACAAAAGTCGTGTATTAATTAGAGCAACTGTGGCGACAATTGTGTGTGGCATGCGATAAGAAGTCGAGAAAAGCAAAATAAATTGAATTTCGCTAAGAGCAAAAAGACTGCAGAACAAAACAAGGCTGTCCAGCGGCACAGCGACCACACGCCGCCGCCGCCAACGCCTCGTAGCAAGCAGCCAAATGATATGCAGTTACGAGATACTGGAGCAAGCGTGTAGGCATGCTAGTGTCAATGAGTTCGCGCGGTTGTATGCGGCAGCTGCATTTGCAAGCGCTGCAAATTATCGGTCAACTGCGCACTGACCTCGCCCACAACAACGGCGAGCTGCCGCCTGATATGCCGTTTGTGCCACCAAATGACACATGCCGCTTGCCATTTCGCGCATACGCTGTGACTGTATTGCGCATAACTGTAGTTGCATATGGTATGCGGTTCAATTTTGGAGAGTGGGTGGCGGCGTAAAGGGCTGTGGCACACAGTGAGCTGCTCAGCTCATTTTGCGTCCATTTCGATTTTAATCTGTCCGCTAAATGCAATCAACAGCACACATTCGCTTACTGTTGAATATTTTCTGGTGCAAAATTTGTTTGCTTCTTCTGCAAAAGCCACGGCTTGGCAGCGTGCAACGTTGACAAGCTGTGCGGCTGCGCGTCAAAGCAATAAGCGCGCTGTCGCTCGACTTTTGTGTGGCTTAATTGTTTATATCATTGTTGTTGCTGTTGTGACCAGAAGTGTGCTCACTCACACTTGGCTTTTATCCACTGCAATTGCCGCGTCATTGCAACACATAATGTTCCGCATAAAATTTCTTGACATAATTTCCAAGCTCGCCAGAAAAAGTTGGTTGTTGCCTGTGAAGCAGCAGACAGTCTAACATATGCAAATACTAACATTATCAGCTGGCAGAAAATAAAGAAAGAAACACAATTTGTAGCAATCTGGATACGCCAGTACATTTGCATTACGCAGCGGGCGCAAAGCAGATAATTTACCAGTAACGATAAGTGCCAGTGCTCAACATAGTCAGCTCCAATAAACCAGCTTGCATTTGGAAAAAAGAACGCCAACAATAACAGCTGTATTGTGCGCCAAAAATTACGAGCTTCTGGGTAGTCAGGAGACGGGCGTTTATTACACTTTGGCATACGAACCACGAGCGCTACTTGTCACAGCATTGCGCTTGTAGAGGTAAGGGCTGTGCCGAAAACGTTCTTAGGTACAGTGGACTGCGAGTATTTTGGCAAACTTTGATAAATTATAGGTCGATACTTGCCTAGTTGCAAAACTCAAAAAATTTCCACTTATAAGTTGATGCCGAACCTATTTTTGGAAGTTGGAAAGAAAAAGGAAAAATAAAGACTGTTGCGAGACCTTGATTTGTATTAGTTGAGATCTGACTCCGTATCGCTAAGTTCTCCTGGTATATTCCTCATTCTCAGGTCTACAGGGTTTTTCCGGAAAGTAATAGGACTGAGTCGATTTAAAAAAATGTATTGAACCAATCGTTGCAATTCTTTAAAAACTTTCGAAACAGGCTCCGTCGATGCATCGCTGGCAGCGTGATTTCCCAACATTGAAGGCGTCACGGAGGTCATTCTAAGGAATATCCTTAAGAGCCGAGGTACATGCTGCTGGGACTTTCTTTGTCGCCTCAAAATGCCTGCCTTTCATCAACCTATTCAGGTAAGGAAACAAAAAAAGTCCGGGGGCCACATTTGGGCTATAGGGCGGCTGCGGAAGTGTTGGGATGCCGATCTTTGATAAGTAGCTGCTCACAAGAAAGAACGTTGTGAGCCCGGGGGTTGTTGTGGTGCAAATTCCAATCGACTGCGATGTCCTGTCGGACCAGAAAGATTGCCTCTTTGTCTTGGGTTAATACTCAAAGATCCATGACTTGTCACCTGTTACGTTATTCAAAAATTGGGGGTCACTTTCACACATATTCAAATTTTCTTGGCACACTTCCACTCGCTTTCGGCTTACACCACTCACAGAAGAACGTCACGCGAAAATGTTTGGAATGACTCTCCAGGTGCTCGGAAACAACTGACCAGCGCTCGTTTGTTAGCTAGGTACGGCCTAAATAGATCTCAAGAGTCCCTAGGGTCAGAGGAATAGTAAAAAAATCGCTCTTCTTTGACTTCTTAATGTTGATCACTAAGACGTTCGTACACAGTTCCATGTCCGACTCCTAAATTTAGTCCGAAAAACTCACATTATCCTACCACTGTACCGTCAACTCCGTTTGGCTGCCTCTGTGGCACGCTTAATTATCTCAGAAAGTTGTATGCCGAGCGCTGCAACACTACCTCAACAGCCGCGCAGCCCTTTGAATCCACAAAGACAATTTCTATTGCCAAATTCGTGCTGTCAACAAGCGATATCATGTCTTGTTGACAGTTTCATGATTACAATGCCCCAAAACACATGCACGCACACGCAGCCACAGCCCTATATAAGAAGAGATAAAAAGCATATGTGCACGCGGCTCAACGGAACCGATGAACAGGCCAAACTTCGCACGACTCACACAGCAACAGCAGCATGTGACACTTCAAATCGCGTTACGTCGCTGCGATACGCATAATTTTCTGGACCCCTTTTCAACATTGCAACGCTTGTCATAGCGCGCGTTGAGCGACGAAAGCAACAACATCAATGAAAATAACAATTCAGCATACAAAAATAGGTGTATTGTGCACTCATTTCGCGCTTTTATTGCACGAGCCAAGCGCTGTTTTACATGAGAAGGGCTCAAGAGTTATACCTATAAATTGCATAAAAGCGCTGGCAGGCGTAGACTTGGCTTGCTGGCTGGCAGCCCGTTTGAGGCTGGACCGCTTGATTGAGGCAACATTATTGGCGCATAATTTCGCATTCCGCGCGTGTTACGCGTCGTCGCGCCACAAACAATTTCCACTACGCCGCTACCAAGCGCGCCTTTGTTGCCGCTGGCTATAGTTTATCTGCTTCGAAATTGCTTCGGTTTGCTTGGCATAAAGTGCGTTGCGTCAGGGAAGCGCGAGAGAGTGAGGTGTTGCGCCAAAATTTGTTGCTCGTAACATTAGTTAACTCAATTCAGAGATTGACGGTGCGGTGTTGGCTGCTAGAAGCCGCAGCAATAATTCGATACTTTCGACGGGGTTGGTCCCCTTTTCTTTCTGTTATGATCAGGTCCACGGTTCGGCTGTGATTTACTGGTTTTGACATTCGCTGTAATGTAAATGAATTTGTTAAATTGCTTTAATGTAGTTATTGACTGCGTTAGGGGTATATCTAGCGATGCAGAGTATGCAAGTAGAGGGAGCTTGCGGTTAGTGGTGCAGACATTAGCATTATTTAGTCGGTGGGCGATGGATTATCGGTCGAGCTATTCAAGAAAGCGAAGAACTGATGAGAAACGTGCATCAGCTTTTTTGTATAATTTGGTCGGACGAAAGCATGCCCGACGATTGGAATTTAAGTTTGCTCTGCCCAATCCACAAAAAGAGAGACACCAAAATCTGCGCCAACTAACGTGGAATAACTCTCCTCAACATCACATCCATAAATTTTGGAAAAACCCAATACCAAATGCTCCGTCAGAATCGGGAAGCACCTTTCCGAGTCGTTGGATACCAAACGAGGTTTCAGACTAAAGCTGCAGAGCTGAGACGAGAAGACACAATCTTTTGTAAGAGTAATGGAGTACGTCGATGATATTGATATCATAGACCCCACCTCCCGCGCCGTTACTTCTGTTTTTTTTTTCACACTGGAGAGCGAAGAAAATGGGTCTGATAGTGAACGCGGGAAAGACGAAAAATCTGTTGTCATCAAACAAACAGCTGTGGTACTCAAGACTTGGCTTCCACTTCACTGTTGACTGTCATAACTTCGAAGTTGTAGATAGTTTCGTCTATTTTGAAACCAATATTAATATCAACAAAAAGGTCAGCCTGGAAATCTAACGCAGAGTAACTCTTGCCAGCAGGTGCTATTTCGTACTGATTAGGCAATTGAGAAGTAATATCCTCCCTCGGCGAACAAAACCAGACTCTATAAGTCACTCATTATTCCCATCCTGCTATGTGGTGCAGAGGCTTGGACGATGACAACATATGATGTATCGACGTTACGAGTTTTTGAGAGAAAGGTTCTTCGGAAGATTTATGGTCCTTTCGCATTGGCAACGGCGAATACCGCAGTCGATGGAACGATGCGCTATACGGGATATACGACGACACTGACATAGTTCAACGAATTAAGAGACAGCAGCTACGCTGCCTAGGTCATGTCGTCCGAATGAATGGAAACACTACAGTTCTGAAAGTTTTCGACGCAGTACCCGCCGAGGGAAGCAGAGGAAGAGGAAGACATCCACTCCGTTTGAAAGACCAGATGGAGAAGGACCTGTCTTTGCTTGGAATCTCCAACAGGCGCCAAACAGTGGAAAGAAGAACGACTACCGTTCTGTTGTAAGATAACCGCGTAAGCGCTCTCTACGCCAATAAAAAAGAAGAAGTATATATCCGATTCATTTCAACTTATGTATATATTTAGGGATATATATATTATCCCTAGTCTTATGTGATGATTACATGCCGATACATGGCTTAAAACTAAACTCAGTCCTTCTGAAATATATTTTTTTACAGTAGCTTCAACAGCAAGGCCAATTATTCATACATAATGGTACATAAAAATCAATCAAGAGCAATTTTTAAGCAACATATAAACCTCGAGAGATTACTAAGCTATCTAACTAAACACGAACTAAAGCAACATACTGAGCAACGAAAGCAGTTTATTGCTATAAATTTTGCAGCACTTGCTTAAGTTGACTGTAAACATGAACAACACACGACGGCAACACCACGACTACATACGAGTATACACATACATAAACATGCACAGGCATAAGGCACTTAAGCACATTTTAGGAGCATGTTGCATGTGTTGCAAGTGGTAAATATTAGCAGCACACCAACGAAATTGCGTTGATGAGGAGTGCCAAGTCAAAGGGGTTACGCCGTGGTGAGGGCGAACAGCCATGTCAAGTCGTGGTGCTATTGCCATTTCGTATTACAATTTTATTATAGTTATTACCAATTCACATGTTGTTGTTAATGTTCCTATTGTGTTTGTTGCTGCAACATATGCAATGCTATTAAAGACTGTTGTGTTTTGATTTTAAACTTGTAGTGTGCGTGTGTTGGTGTGCTGTGTATACCATCAATAAAATAAAATTTGTAAAATGTTTTGAAAAACGAATTCGGTCTTATGACTCAAGAATCAGAAATGCTAGTAGAGACTCTCATTTACATCAGTGGCAGCGCTATGCATTTTTTGTTATAAATCGATGGACTTATACGCGAGAATCCTTCCAAAAAAAGTTCTTCTCCGCTCGTATACAGTAGTGCTCTTTCTCCTCGGTATTTTTGTTGCTTTTTTTTGTACTCAATTTCGATTTTTATTGCTTTCATTTCTGTGCTTCTAGTACTTGCTGCTGTTTTTCTCCTTTTCTGCACTTTTTTTGATTGCTTTGGCCATGGTATTTGCCATTTGCCTGACACATAATTCGTAGGTGGCAGCTTTGACGCCTGCAACAGCAGTCAAGCAACATAAATACTCATATCAACGCAACACCAACAACAACAGCCATTTGCGGTTTGGACGTTTTACGAGACTGCAGCAAATCGTTACTCAGCGCCAAACTGTGTTCAATGTTTGCCTTTGTTGTTGCACTTATTGATTTATCATATTTTGTGGTTGTGGCACATTGCATTGACAGTCTATCTGCCGCTGCTGTTGCCGTTGCTGCTGTCTGACTGGGTTAAGTTGCACTCAAACGCTTTGCATAAGTTCATACAAGCTCTGTAAATAGCCAGTAAAGTTTGGGTGTGTGTGTGTTTGGGGGGCTTGCATGCGGCAGTGGCCTTTGTGTCTCTGCCGTCTGCCATTTGTTGCAAACCGTATCGATTGCCCTGCCATTAAAGGTTGCTGCCTAAATTGCGGTTGTTGCATATTTATCGTGTCGACGATAGTCTTGTTGCCCTTTATGTAGTCGCATGCATGCAATATGTTTCTCTGTGCTACCAATATTTATGTGCGCGTGGAAAATGTGTCGCTCTCGAAGTAATGTATTATTTGAAATTTGTCAAATGTTGACAAAATGTATTTATATTTGCATTAGCTGGCCAAATGTGGCATGTACGAGGTGTGTTTGTGATGGAAATGGGAAAATAGCAAGACTAAACTCCTTTTAAGTTAGTTTGATAAAATTTATGAGCACATGCTTATGACATGAGCATGCTTTCAGATCGTGTTAATGTGCCAAAAGATTGGCATGATTAGTAAAATATTTAATTACTTAGCAGCATGCAACATTTTCAGTGACTAAAATGACAATTACTGAGGTCATACACTTATATGCTGGCGAGTTATATATATACTTTTGCCTTTGTTATCATCTATTCCACTTTTTCAAAGAAGGAGTGTGAAACCAAGCCAAAGTATTTCTCCTTTCCCATCCCTTCCATCTACTACATACAGTGTTCGTGGTTATATATTTTATTTAGAAGTCCAGAAGCACGATAGTGGAATCAATGGCATGTGCTCAAAATTAAACGGCTTTTTCTTCGACCTTCTTCGCTTTATCGGTGCATGGAACCTAACACTCTCCCCCCTTAAATATGCAGCGACCATATTCACTAACTAACTGTCAAAAACCCTAAGATTTTGGGTGTGACATTTGACCACGATTATTGCCAAAGTACAGAGTCCCAACAAAATCCTCAAATCGTTGTTCGCAACATACAAAGCAATCGGCCGGCGGGCTCTTAACTATATCGCAACAATATAGTCGCCTGGATGCAATGAAACGCAGACAAGGAAGCTACAGACACGTCAGAGCGCTTCGAACATATGCACAGTGAGGCCTGCATCCTCCCAGTTAAAGAACGTAATGAACTCCTATCCATGCAGTTTCTGCTGGCGTGCTTTCGTAGAAATCATCCCTGAAGTCACCTACGAGCATCAAGTGGTCCGTCCTCAACTACGTTGACGACATAAAACAATGTGCTGACCAGATTTCAGACGCAACTAACTTCAGACATGCATTGACCGCGAGTCACAGTGGAGCAACAGTGGAGCCATAAACACCTTCACTGACTCCCCCTTAGTGAATGGTGTACTTGAAGTCGAACCACCACCCTTTGCAAACACTGTTCCTTGCGCAATTTCGTTCTGGATACCGTAGTAGGTTACATTCCAACTTATTCAGAATCGACCTTATATATCAAAAATATGTCCAGCGTGCAACGAGTCCCCACATAACACTAACCATCTCTTTGCTTGTTCAGCTAACCCTACACATTTAACATTCCTCTCCGGCCTCGTCGAAACGGCATATTTCCTGGGCATATCGTTGGATGACCTCGATGACAAATTATGCGAACCTTATCCTCATAACGGGGACCAGTTAACCGTTATAACAACCACAACGGGAATAGAATGACTTCTAGATAATTATTTTTTGCGAGAAAAGGCCCCACTTTCCAAATTATTTAAGAGCTCAAGAGCTCCTCTTTGCAAAGTGATTTTTCGATTGATTTCGTGGCTGATGTCATTATTATGCTGGATCAAAGATAGACAAAGTCTTTTACTACCTCGAACTTATAATAGTCAAAATCGGTGTGGTCTCTCAAGAATAAATATCCTTTGTTTGATTATTGGAGGTAGTTCAACTTGTTCTCGTTCAACACCAGACTCCACTGCTTTGTACCTTTTCCTAAGCTTGAGAATGCGTGAAGCATATGGATCTTTTGTCGATATTGTCGGCAGCTAAGGTCAATAGCTGGAGACTCTTTATAAAGGTAGTGCCAATCAGGTGAAGGTTTGCAGCGCGATTTATCTCTTCTGTAATTAGTATAAAGAAATCGATAGTTAAAAGGTCTCCTTGTCTGAAACGTCGTTTGGTATCGAAGGGTTTGAAGAGGTCCTTCTCTATTCTGATGGTAGCGCTCATTGACATTTTATATAAATCGAAGCCATTTTGTAGGGATTCCAACATAAAATATATCCATAACCAATCGACTGGAGGAATCTTGGCTCTACTTAATGTCGCCTTCCTCCAAATATCAGATTGAAAACTACAAGATTATTTGCATTAGAAAGGCTTTTCATTTACTCCAAGATGCCATCTACCGTATAAAACCAACCACTGTTGGCAACATCTACATCACTTAACCGCTTGTAATGCAGCTGCACTGGTCCTCGTCAGCGGGACATTGATATAAAAAATGGCAAACAAACTGAAAACTAACTAATATTTTAGCAGCTAATCCTTCTAATCTCTAATATAACTTTTCTTCAAAGTGAAGTCATTGCAGCGCAACATGCATATGCACGTTTGCGCTTGGCCAACAACCGTATCTTCCGTTCACATAACTTTCAATTAGCTGGAAGGTGCAAAGAAAAATTAATTATTTTCTTACTTTCAGTCTTTTCCTGCTTAAAGCAACTCAAGTACTCAAACAACTTGCACTGCCACCACTTGTTTCAGTTAGCGGCAGTAGCGCCGCAACTAGTAAACTTTTGCACACAACACTAAAAACAACACATGCAGACTGTGGACGCAATGAGTACCTCACGGGCCACAAACCAGCGGCAGCAGCAGCAGCAGCAGCAGAGTTAATCGAGTAAAAGTTAGTTAACTTGAAATTACTAGTTTACCGCCAGTAAAAGATGAACTAATTTTGCGACGTGCAACAGTTGCTATGCATACGATGTGGTTGCTGCCACAAAGCGATTTGTGTGGTAGCCAACTTTAAAGTATGCACACTGCACAAGCTAGAAGTGAGTGGCGAGAGGAAAAACACTAAATAAGCGAGTAACAACAACCAACAACGCCACCAGCAACAGCAGCGCAGCGCAACGGCAACAAGTGTTGCACGAGTTGTTCGACGATCGCTTTTACCTTCATTTGCAAATCGTAATGACCGTCAGCGGTGGCAGCAGTCACCAGTCACTCGCACGCCACTTGATGAAGACAGGCCGACAGCACAACAGACTGTTGCACTTGCATACTGGCAGCATGAACTAACTATTTGCTGCAAATTATGTATAGTATGACTACTTGATCGCATTGAATGCGCTTTAAAGTCGGTTAGTCATGAGATTTCTATTCATATATTTTCGCTACCACTAGCTAAAGGTATATAGGCTCTCAGCTCTGTGTGTCTACAAGTTTTGAAATCGTTTGCCTATTCGTCTTAGCGGCCGCTTCGGCTAACCTGTCGGTTTGGCTGTGTTTTGAAAATGAGTAAGTGGCGAAAATTAAATCACGTACAAGATTAAAAAATTGCTCATGAAATTATTGCACACGGCGTGCAAGTTTTCACTATCTTTCGGTCACAATGACGGTTACTACTTAATAGGGCTTTTAAGTTAATACTTCTATAAATATATTAAGTATGAGCAGGCATAACTTAGCCACAAAGGATATTATTGAGTTGATATTATTGATGATTGCACGATATTGAAGTCGGGCAATGGAATCGATGACATGTGCTCAAAGGTAAGCGGCTACTTCTCCGACCTTTCTCGTTTCTTCTCTGCACGGTACTTAACACTCTCCTTCACCACATCCAAAGCGACCATATTCACAAACTGGACGAAGGAGGACAGACTTGACCTTAATATTGGCTTCGATGGCCTCAAGATTCCGACTGTCAATAATCCTAGGATTTTAGGTATATCTTTTGATAGTGTGTGCTCCTTCATACCTCATACGACCGCGATTATGCCAAAGTAAAGAGCCGCAACAAAATCCACAAGTCGCTAGCAGGCAACACATGGAGAAAGAACAAAGAAACGCTCACAAGACAATCGGCCGGCCGGTTCTCAACTACGCCGGACCAATATGGTCGCCTGGATGCAGTTGTCAGAACACTGCACTCCGGACTACGATAGGATGTCTCTTGATGCCTCCTATCGAGCACCTACATAGTGAGACTCGTATGCTCCCAGTTAAGGAGCCTAATGAACTCCTCTCCAGGCAGTTCCTGCTGGAATGCTTTCGCAGAAATTCCTCCTGCAGTCACTTGCTTGGAGCGGAACCGCCTTCTAGGAACATTAAGAGGTCATCTTTTACCCCTATTCGTTGGGTCCGACCCCGTCGAAACAGCACGTTTCTTGGGCTTTCCGTTAGATGACATCGACGAGAACTTGACAACTACTCTTACCATCTGAACAGGGGCTAGGTACCCGTTAGAACGACAACATCAACGATGCGAAAGCACTTGAGACATTCGAAAGAACTGTTCTTCGCAAGATCTTTGGAGCCGTCCGCGTGCGCGATGAGTGGCGAATAAGATGGGTCCATGAACTAGATGAACTACACTTCAAAAATATAGTTAAGCACACAGTTGAAATTTACAATTGGCGCGACGTCGCAAATGATAGAGGCAACTGCCGAAGTTTCCCGTTCAACCGACTCACGGTTGTATTTCCAAAGAAGTAGAAATCTCTTTGCCTGATCCCCATTTTCTATATCCGTGTGCTCATCGATAATATTGCTTAGACCGAAGTATCGAATTTTCATGTTCTAAGGCTTGAGCCACAAGTTACCGATTTATTTGTAAGCTTCTCATATATTTCGAACCCAACCTTTGCGATAACTATACGCTACCGTCAGTCTAACAACATTTTAATTCACCCCATAAATCGTTACAATATCAGCCTCAAATTTGAAATAATTGAATAATGATAAGTGATTTACTTCTGTTTAATATACAAGTAAACTCCCAACTTTACCTTGAGCATATTTCACAGCAAATACCAAACACCTGTCCTCCAGTTTTTGGGGCAAAAGTTGCGCTGGCCAATTAGAATAGAACTCACGTGCGCAAAAATCATAAATTTACTAAACGCGCTCGGCTAATGAACCAAATTGAATTTATGCAACGCAAACTTTGGGCAACAAAGCTGCCAGCAAACAAGAGTATATTCAGTTTTACGGGGCAAAATTTGCAACGTAAAATATTGCCGTCACTAAGCATAAACTAAATCGCTTGGAAAACGCTGATAATCATAAAATTTTGCAGCAATGACCAATCAATTCGTCAATCATGCTTTTGTTTTACCGCTTCACGTGCATAATGGCCAACATATAAATAATTAAAGTGCCTTGCTTTGAACCAATCAATCGGTTGCCTGGTCAACAGTCAACAGTCAGCGGTCGCCAGTCACCAGTCAGTCACACTGTCAATCGTCTAATCGGCATTCGATTATTTTGAAAGGAGCGTTGTTCGTTGGCAATTAGCCGCAATCAAAATGTCATTAAAAATTCGTAAAATTATTTTGAAAAATTTGTGCACAAAACAATGTTTACGAGCATAACTGCGACCATGTGACGGCGAAGGCAAGGCGCACAAAGTGCAACTCACAGCAACGAATCGACTAAGTCGCTATGAAAATGGTTTTGAGTTTAGTTTATGAGTGGCAAATTAGTGTATGAATTGAACAAATGCTTTGTCGGTAAGCTGAAATATGAGTAAATGGCATTTAATGCATTTTTTTTTTAATTTTATATATTTTTTATGTTTAGAGCCGAAATTTTAGCCACCAAAAACTTCCGAATTGTGTGAATTACAAAAGCGAGTGATGTTATAAACCCCCATTTGTTTAGTTGGAAACGAGAGATGATATAAAGAGCTAACTTTGTCGGGCGGTTTAGATGTGTATAAGCTCTCTCGTCCGCTCTTTTGATGATGGATTCGCTGAATCGCATTATATAAACCCTTTAAATAGATATACGGAACTTTTGAGAGCTTTATGCAATAGTAAAGTTTCAATACTAGTTATAGTAAAGCTAGCAGACTGTGTAAAAAAAGAGTAATCTAGTTGTTTGGAAGGCCTTCAGTAACAAACTGTAATGCTCAAAGAACATTTCAGTCCTACAAAATATAGTCAAACAATATCAATGTCAACTACAAGAACTCAGAACAGATCATGTGGACTCTGTTTACCAAGTTTTTACTATAGTTACCATTTCCACCAAACAAATTAGTATGTATATTAGCAGTTGTTGCAAGTTTATGTTAAAGTCCGCTGCATAAACCAGTTATGTTGCAAAATATCAACCATCAATCAAAGGCAACCGCAACGTCGATAAGCTAACTTCAAAGCGCGTTTTGGCATACGGCTAACTACATATGCCAGTAACTGCTAGTTATCGCGTAACATGCATATGTGCGCATGCGCAAATTTCAGATATTTTTCCCACTGCCACAGCGTATGTTTGGCTGCACCACAGCACTTGTGGCCTATTAAACAAAATTACTGTTTTCATTATTATTTGACTTTTAACTATGCATACAAGGCGGTTATTATTTTCCACATGAATTGAGTACTAAGTTGTTTGTGGTTGTGTGGTTTAAGAAATCGACAAAAAGTGCAATATGCTGTTGCAGGCACTAGAAGGAAAAACGCTTGTAGTAAATCAGCTGGAAATGCCAGAAATAGTTTACAAGAGTCTATAAATTTTGTCAGATATTGTTTTTTTTTTATTTTTTGCATGTTCCAAGTGACCTAAATCTTGTTTTACATTGAAAATCAATCTTAATCCAAACTAAGAGCATATGCAGATAAGCAGATTTGCTCTATCGCTCATGACAACTTTTTATTAAATTCAATTTTTTGTTGAATACATTCATTATCTGACTTTTTTGTAGCATTACAAGTCGGATATTTGGACTTTATGTCACTTGCAATTCCTTAAGAGGCAAAAGTAAGGCATTGCTGAACTTTTTTATTAGAAGAAAGCTTGCTGAAAGCTTTGGAAAAATTTTAGAAGTCGAAATAATATTATCAAAAAATATATTACTGCTTGAAATGTTGCTAAGAGAAGCTTTATTCATTGATTTCGTTCATTCACTTTATTAAGATGCAATTCTCGACAGGGTTATGAAGTAATTATTACATATATACCTCTTACAAGTGAATTAGTACATAAATTGAGACACCATTTGTTGAAAGGAGAAAAGTAAACAAACTTTCAGTTAAATATTTAACGATATTTGTGCGAAAAGCAGGAGCTTTTCTTAAAAAATAAGTTCTTAAACTACTGAGAATTGAAAAACCATTAAGCTTTTCCTTTCTAGTGCAGCTTACATTCATTTTTTTCGCAAACTGGCCCCACTATATATCACATGAAGTCTTGCTTTTTCTTGCACCCTGCTGCACAAAGTCTTAGACGCTTTCTCACTCTCAGCAAAATCTGTTGCCTTAACTCTTGAGACCTACGACCCTTAAGTACTTTGGCAAGTTAATTTACCTGTAAATGACCTGCGATAAACTCCAACTTCAATCATCATCAAGCAGGCCTAAGAAGACCGCACAAGCAACCATGTATGGGGCAAGGCACACACATATACATTTATATGTGTAGGTACGTGTGTTGAGCAGGCGGCGGCTGCGCATTTGCGCTAATCGCATTGCATATTAGCCCATTTAGCAGCTTTTGTTTCGCAGTTGCAAAGCAAAGCATACATATAAGTCAGCACACATACACACACACACACACGCATACAAACCTCCAAGCATATTTACAAACAAAGTGAAGCGAGTGATGTGCCAAACCATGATGTGCCCGTATCTACAGCTTTGCATCGGCTCGGTCAGCACCTTCGCTTGCCCTGAGTGGGTTCTGCACCATTTTTAAATATTCCATTTCACGCTAATCAACGCGCGATTTAAGCGATTTAGCGCTTTGCCACTCCAGCCTCTAATGCCGTTTGCTGATTGTCGGCGTTTGTTGTTGCTATTTTTGTTATTGGCGGTGTCGGTTGACTGTTCGCTGGCGGCTCTCGACTCAATGGGTTAGTCAGCGCTCGAGATGTTAAATGCCAAACGCCTTGAACTTGCCAACTGTGGCAACTAAATATATACGCACACACATACACACTCTCACACCTTCGTATACTTTACAAAATATTACTTGCATTCTTTTTTCTTTGTTGTCTGACATTTCGCAGTGATTTTTCAACATTTCAGCTCCTCAACTGTTCTCGTGTTTTCATTTTTGTTTTTTACTCTTTTATTTGCAACATTTGGTGCATTGCTTTTTACGGATATTGCAGCGCATTTTGGCTACTATTTGTTGCTGTTGTTGCCGTCACACAGCGGGAGGAAGCTAAGCAAGCTAAGCGGCAAGCCGTCGTCGCGCACTGGCAGTGAAAAATAGTTTAAAAGTTGGCGGCGTACGTTGATGTTGCTGCGTTTATTGTTGTTATTGGCGCTGCTGATGATGATTATAGCGGTGGTGTTGCTGTTGTTGCGGTACGTGTAGTTGGTGCTATAGTTAGTACGCGTTAAAATCGTTGGCTACAATGGAGGTGTCGGCTTCTCATGCATTATATGTGATATTAGGAGGCCATTCTTGGTGATCTCTGGCTTGCACTGAGAGGAAAATTTACTGAGAGAATATACATAAGTAAATATATGTTCAGGATCCCCCATGTAAAGTAATAGAATTGTCCTAATTTCAAATATTTCTTAGAAAGTCTAAATTATTGCTCTAATACTAAGAAAGAAAGTTTATAAATAGGAGAACTAATGGAATTCATGAAACGAATGAAACTCAAAAGCATAACTAGCGTAATTAAACCCTGACTGAGAGATTTCTAAAGAAAGCACAGAATGTGGATATGAAAAACCGATTGTCAGATGAAATTCCCGATCAAGTTGATGTACTCTGAGACTGCTTCCTGCACATATTGTCGCTATTTGAGGTTCAGCTGTACTCGGAAAGAATTTTTTAGAGATTGGACATAGTAACGCAGACCTCTCTCAGCGCGGTAACCAATACAAGAGTTAAAGACAGCAATCATTTTTAAAGAGAGCAATAGACTGTTAAACATATGAATGAAATTACCGAGTCTCCACGCCACCAGCACTTTGACTTGCAGATATGGGATATGGGACAAAACCATTCATATCGTTTAATTCAAGCGTTTCAACCCAAGCTTTTAATAAACAGCTTTCCACATCTTTCTACAAATATTTGTTGCAGTCTTCTTTGCATATTTACTTAACACTTTTCACACATCTGACCATCTGTTACTCCATTTGCTTCGCGATATTTTCTCGCACTGTACCCGCACGTGAATGATTATGATGCATGGCAGTGTTGAATGCTACAAACTGAACACATGTGGTGCAAATGCGCTGCCTTGCAGGGTAATAGTGTCGAGCAGCTACTACTTGCCACATACGGGTGTACGCGCACATAAACCAGAGTTAGTAAAGTGTTTGCCACAACAGCAAGTTGTGAGTGCGCAGACTTATTTCGCCACCAACGCCACCAAATGCCAAAAGAAGAGCGAAAAAACCGTGAACTGTAAAATGTGGCGATGCCGTCACCACGATGAACTTTGCCATGCAACGCTGGCTGGAAACAAAAAGCTTGCACCGTCATAGAAAATGAAGTCGAACGCTAAGACAGCAATATTGCAACGATTGTTGTTGCAATGCAAGCGTGCAAAATGCAGAAGCTGTTGTTAAGTATCCTCTGCATACTGATGTTGCAAGTACAGCAGCTATATGGTAATAATCATGTAGGGGCATGTCGAAAGGCACTCGCCATATATGAAAGTGTCTGTGTGTGCGTGCACTGCGTTCCCACCCGCTGCGCTTTGCGTACGCTTAGCGGTGTGCCATGTTGCATGCAACAAATGCTTGCCACAATTGCCATGGACATAATGAACCCTATTAATCGCATAGACAACGTCACCTGCGGCACAAAATAAAAAGTTGCCAATCAAAAACTTGAACTGCAGCAAGGAAGGACCAGCGTCACATACATACATACATGTCTCATGCAGCTATGCAGCATGCAAATGCGCAAGGAGCGTTGCGCACATAACCAACACCATGGCACTTGCAACAGCAAGGTAGCGTATACCAGCATCAACTCAATTTGTGCGCGCACATCCTTTGCATATATATTTTAAAATATAAAATAATATATTTTGCACATTTTTTGCCATATTTCTTTAACACATATTTTCCCATTTCATATAAATGCTTTTAGAGCGTGCTGATGCCGCCCCAATATAACAGCACGGTATGCTGCACACACACATACTCAGCCACAACCAAGGTCAGCGCTGACTGCCTCGCGTGCGCCTTTTTTAGCCGGCATCGCTCCCTGCACCATTTCATGGGCCGCAGTAATAAAATTCTCAGCCGTCAGTCGTCAGCCCGAGGCTCAGCGTGCTTTTCAACGCGCCGGCAACACCGCGCATTTGACGCTGCCTTTATTTCCATAGCCACTGCTGGCATTCCAGCTGTTAAAGTAAAGTTTTAATTTCTACTGCAGCAGTGTTTCCCATTTACTGTTGTCATCTACTGCTTCTGCTTGTTTCCCTTTCTGCTTCGTACATTCTTTCTAGCGCTTTCAAAGCCTTCAATCAACTGGCTGTTACTAACAGGACGGTTTGAAAGTGTGAATTTATTATCTTGCCACTAAATTGGTTCACAGCTTTCTTGGTTTCACTTGTTTGGATCATGAATTTTATTTTAATTAAATTTAGCATAAAACATATGGTCCCCACAGAGGTTTCTAGTCATTGTTTAGACATAATTAGCTAATTATTCCTTCAAAGGCCCTTCATAGTTGACGTTTAAAAGAATGGTGAGCTCTGCATTATAAGAAAGATGGAAAAGATTGACCAGGACCGTCATATAAGTGGCCATGACATCGCCAAGGAACTTAACATTCATCACCAAATGATTTAAAATAATAATAAAATAAAAGGCTGGCTATAAAAAGAAGCTCGATGTTTGGGTACCACACGAATTCTATGTGAAAAAATTAATGGACCGAATCAACATCTGCGATTCCTTGCTAAAACAAAATGAAATTGAAAAATTTTTTAAGCGAATGTTAACAGGAGACGAAAAGTGGATCAAATGCGACAATAATGTGCAAAAAAGATCGTGGTCCAAGCATTGTGAAGCTCAACAAATGGTCGCAAAGCCAGGATTGACGCCTCGAAAGGTTATGCTGAGTGTTTGGTGGGATTGGAAAGGCATCATCCACTATGAACTGCTCCAGCCTGGTCGAACTATTGATTTTACATTTTACTGTCAACAACTGATGAGATTGAAGCAAGCAATCGAAAAAAACGGTCAGAACTTATCAACAGAAAGGGCTTCGTGGGAAGTATTGAAGCACATACAAAATAGCCTTGACCTTGCATCATCTTGCGTCATCGGACTACCGTTTGTTTTGGTCAATTCAGAATTCCCTTAATGGAGTAAAATTGGCTTCAAGAAAAGCCTGTGAAAATTACTTTTCGCAGTTTTTCGTCGAGAAACCAGAAAAGTTTTACAGTGATGGAGTAATGTCTCTAGCGAAAAAATGGCAAAGAGTGGTCAACCAAAATGGTAAATATTTGGTTCATTAAAGTTCATTATAAATATGTATCAAAATTAAAAAAAAAAAATTAATTTAAAATTTGATAAGGAATACGAAAAGACTTTTTCGACTTTCCAATATGAGTACCTTCTTGGTGAGAAAAGGCCGAGTGCGAATCAGCTAGATATCTCCAAAACTGAAGCACTAGTTCACATTCATATATGCAGACAGACGGGCGGACAGGTGACTGTGGCTAAATAAACTCAACTCGTCACGCTAATTATTTATATGCTGCTTTACAGTGTCTCTGACGATTCCTTTTGACTGCCACAAACATCGTACAAAACTTAATATGCCTCGTCCAGGGTATAAAAATCTATAAACAATTGATTGTTTCTTCAGTCTCATTACTTAGCCTATTTAACTGCCAATCCATATGTTCTTGTAAACATTTGTCCGTCCATTTATCAATCAGTTTGACTGGCGCAGAATGGTTTTTACATAAACTATATAAATTCTACAATTTCTATTCTTCTCAGTACTCCATACATCCACTCACTCGCTCATTCTATTTGCTATTTTTTGTGTCATTTGAACTAGCTGTCACTTTTTCATTGTCGCCGCATAAATTTTCCATGACAAAAAGCATTGTGCAATTGGTTTGCGCAGCACAGAGTTGCACAGCATTACACAAATGTTCAAATAAATTACTGCTTTATATTTGCTAGTCTATTTTATTTTATTTATTTTTACCATTTGTTATAATATTTTTTTCGTGTACCTTTTTCATTGTGCGCACTCGTTGCAATTATTTGCTTATTCAGCGCATGATTTGCGCATGCGCGGCTCGTTGCGTAGCCAGTCCGTTCGGACGCAGTTGGTATTTTCTCGACACATATGTTTTGACATTTATTTGAAAAATTCCGTGCAATTAAATTTGACCGAAATTCGATTGGTTGTTAGAATTTCTGAATTATTTGCGGTATGCACAATCGTATAGTTTACTAATTAACGTTTTTATGAAACGGAAATTATTTTGAGAAAAGCAAATCTTGTGGAGGAAAAATTTTGTGATATGGATATTACTGGATATTACTTATTGCGCTTAGTTTTTAAATGATTTTCACACACACTTTTAATAAAGCAAAATATTATTGAAAAGGTTGTGATTTACTTGCGGAGATCAGCATGGATTAGTCATTTATTATTATTATTTTTTTTTTGCTAATTTTTATGAAATTTTATGGGTAATTTTGTTCTGTCATTTTTGAAAACTTGAGTCTCAGTGTATTTTGGCTTCTAATCTACTGAAATATAACTAAATATATCAAAAGGCTTATTGCTTTGATGCGACTATTAGATCTACACAAAAATAATCCTCTTTGTCTCGGAATCATACTCAAAGGTCCATGACTCGTCACCTGTGATTACGTTATTAGAAAATTGGGGGTCACTTTCACACATGTTCAAATTTTTTGCCACAGTCCCACTCTCCGCTATGTCTGGTCGAAAATGGGCTTGCAGTACTCACAGAAACATGTCGCGCGAAAATGTTTGTCCTGACTCTCCAGGTGCTCGGCTACAACTGACCAGACGCTCGTTTGTTAGTTAGGAACGCCCTCTACCGCTCCGAAGTACAGCCACGGGTGGAAGAAAATCAGTCCTATTACTTTCCGGACAAACCCTGTACAGTGAAACTCAGTTTCATACCGTAGATATGGTACATGGGAGTAACAGGGGTTAAGCAATCTACGGCAGACCAACCAGCTCACGACTTTAGACCATCATACTCGGCCTTGCTAATGTACTTGGGCTAAATTGGCAATGCGACCGCGAAAAAGAGACTCATGAGAAAGGACAATGGAACTGTGCTGGACAGTTCCAGCGGCGAAATTTACATATTCTTTAAGAGATCAAAGGAAGTAATGAAAGCAGAGCGGGTTTCTTTTTTCGTAATGTACACAAAAGGTAGCTCCAGGCTAAATGTCTACAATTCAGTCTTTCAGGCGCAAATTGTGAGCATAACAGAAGGTGCTAAGGAAGCTTCTGCTCTAACCAGCAAATCAGCAAGCGGCAACTAAGGAAATGAAAAGGCAGACGAGCCGTCTCGATCGAGGGCAGGTGGAATCACAATTTCTCTGAGCTGTTCTAGGCCTTTCAGCTCCTTCAAAAGTTGTTTGAAGCAATGGACCCTAAAGGAACACTCAGAACCTGAAACACAAGTAACGAAGAGCATACCACAAACATACTTCGGGATGCTGTTAATGATGGATAGACCAAAAAGCTTCTACTCCTAGGTAAAGGGGAGCATAATAACATTGTACGGGTCACCATAGGACGTATACCCTTAACATCCCACATTCAGCTAAGATCATTAGACGCTGAAACATTTTCTATGCGAATGCCCAGCTTTCAGCCATATGAGGCGGGACTTATTCCACGACTAACAATGCTCCAACTTAAGAGACATTGGGCAGCTGGGGTGGTGAAGAATCAGTTTTTTTTACCAAATCCAGCGAGTTGGTGGATAATGATGGCCTAAGTGCGGTCACTGCGGTCTGGCGCTCACGCGGCTCACTTCCAACGAACCAACCAACCAAGTTAAAAAGTGATATGGGCATAAGGAGAAAAACTTCACCGAGAAAAATGTCAGGGTTTTCATGCAAACGTTGATATAGAAACGCAACCCTAAATATTGAGAATCTAAATGCAGAATTGACTCTATGATACAATTGTGTTTATACCTTAACTTATCGATGTACCATTTCTGGGAGGATTCAGCTGTGATATATTAGGCGTTGTTGTTTGAGAGCAATCAGAGGCAGTTTTTAATCTAGAGATTCAAAATTTTCAACAATGCAGCAACATAATTCCACAAGAAAGAGCCCGGAGCAAATTTTGGTTACTAAAATGGCTTCCAACACTATTTCGAATATTATTTATATCCAGAAAATTAAATATTTCCAACTATCGCATTACTAATTAAATTATTCAATTAGCTTATGTAATGCATAACATTACAATATTTTATCACTTCATCACAAGCAGCCGTAATTGTATTTAGTTGACACCGAAAAGGCGCTGAACAACTGTTGCTTCTTCCGCAGCGCCATCAGCCATCAATCATTTACGAACATTTTATTGCAAGCGCAACGAGCGCGAATTTTGTGGCATAACATTGTTGTGTAAACTTTTTTTCTGTGACTACATTTTCTTGTTGTTAGAATTCTGTTGTTGTTACTGTGGCAGCTACCGACTACATTTGCGGCAGTGACAATAAAACACACAACACCAATAACTGTTGCCGCGTTAGCGAAATTCCCCAAAGTCATTAAAAGCGCGAAAAAGTAGCAAACGAAGCGGTTTGAGGCAAACGCCGCACACCCCGCTCCCCCTAACTTTGGCCGCTGCCGGTTGGTTGCAGGTGCAAGCGGTAGCATATCAATTGCCGTTTGATTTACACATTTACGAGCACAATCAGCCAAACGAATGCCGGCTGCAATAAAATAGCAGCGATAACAACAACAACAATGGTGCAACAACTGGCAGCAAGCGGTGCTTTCAGCGAAATAACGTCAAATTTCACTTGTTTGTTGGTGTTGTCAAGGCGGCTTTAAACACTTGCCGCCTAATATCATTTATTGCTATGCGCTATGTTGTTGTCATTTGAATTTTGTTGTCTTAAGCGCATTGCCGGCTACTTATTATCGTTGCAGTTGCAGCTTTTAAGTGTAAATTTGCCGCTTACAGCGCTTGTGGCAATGAAGCGCAACACAACAACATGGCAATGTCGCTGGAAAGAGCGGCGGCACAGATGACTGTGAGAGCGCAACAACAACAACGAACATTTCACGTCACACTAACAACAACCAATGCGTTTTCTACAATTGCACTGCGTCTGCGCGACTTTAAAGCTTTCATGTTGCACTTGCAACGACTGCTGTTGCTCCAACACCGCTGACTGTGCCGCTTCTACATGCTGTCATTGCTGTTTAACGGTGAGCGTTATTGTTATGGCTGAAGGCAGCGTTGCCGCCGCTGCTGCGGTTATTTTGTCATTGAGTGCTGTAATGCGCGTTGTAATTGCTTGTTGTTGGCGCTGGTAAGGTTTTGTTGCTGTCTCTATTCATTGTCAACGACATTTGCCAGCTCAAACTGCCGCGTCTCTAAACGCATTTTGTTTGTCAGTTATTGTTGTTGTTTGTGCTGTTGTTATTATTATCATTACGCTGTTTCGCCTGCCTGACATTTGCTGCAGCTGTTGTTGCCTGTTGCGCTCTGCAATAACGACCACTGCTGCTGCGATAAATGTTGTCGCCGTCATTATTGCAATTGCCTACCGGCTTGTTGTTGTTTAATTTATGACTGCGTCGTTTGCTGCTGCTGCTCTGGATGCCGCTGCTGCTGCCGTTTGCCATCATTACAACTCGATTTTCGCTCATTTAATTTAATTGAAAGACACTATTGATTGGCCGCAGTTACAGATTTGATGTTGCCTCATAATAAAGACATTAAAAATCCACCACTTGCCGTGACTAGCGGCAGCAACGCTGTGGCTTTCTTTATTGTTTGCTGCTGCGGGCATTGTCGTTGCCATTAACGCTGTTGTTTTAACTCCTCGCTGCCGTTAAGCTCCCTACGGTGCTCCTTCTTACCTTTTCTGCAATTCTCAACCTTTCTCTCACAGCTTACTTATCTGTATTTTTGCGTGTTTCATTAGACTTACAATACTGTTTTCACATGCCAGCAGCAATATTTTTTATGTTGCTACATTCAATGCACTTTTTTGTCTTTTTTCCACAGCGTAGCAGCCCAACAACCTGCGAACCAATATTAGCTGAGATCGTTGCTGCCGATACTCACCTTCTTTGCTCCGTAAACGTATTGTTGTTCAAAAATATTTTTATTAATATAAGTATAGGTATATACCACACCAAGATAAGTTTGTGGAACAGTAGAGGCATGCTGCTTCCTTTGTTCCTGCCTCGTCCCTATAATCACCAGTAAAAAAGAAAACCAAAAAAATAGCAATAAAATTTCCTAGCTTCTTTAGGCATGGTAATCGACAGTCTCTCTTTGCAGAAGTCAATCCATCTGTGAGTTTTCATCAACAGATGAGAGTTTTCCCATCTTGTTTTCTGTGTACTTCTCAATCTCATCGTCAGTGGTAAGCCAGTTGGATTAAATGAAAAGTGTTTTTAACTAATTCACTTGAAAACATCTGAGTTAAGCGATAGAACGCATGGTTGTTGTCTTCGCTAAATGTAAATTAGAGTTATTCTCGCCTCAAAATGTAAGCAAATCGGTCATTGACCTCATCAGAAGTCATTGACGTCACGACTGTTGACCGCTCTTAATGTTAAAAAAGGTTGTTGACTTCGCTAAATGTATATAAAGGGGTAATTGACTTTACGAAAGGCCATTGAACTCAGGTTTGTTGCCCCGCCGAAGGTAAATAAAGATTGGTGACTTCACTAAATATAATGATATGGTGTTTGACCACGTTAAAGTTAAAAAAAAAGATGTTGATATAGATAAATTTTGACAAAGGGGTTATTGTTTACTCCAAGCCTCAGGGTCATTGATCTAGCTAAAGGTAAACAAAGGTTATTGTCCCCGCAAAAATCTCAAGGTAGTTGATCCCGTAAAATGTAAAAAAAGGTTCCTGTCGTCGCTAAATGCAAATGTAGGGATCATTGATCTCACGAAAGGTCATTGAACTCAGGTTTGCTAAATGTAATAAAAGGGTGTTTGGCCCCGATAAAGGTAAAAGAACGTTGTTCACGTAGGTAAAAGTAAACAAAAAGTTCATTGACTACACCAAAAGTCAGGGTAATTGATTTATCTAAATGTAAAAAAAAAGCTTTTGAGTTCCCAAATACCCCAGGATGGTTGATCCTGTGAAATGTAAAAGGCTCGTTGACATCGCTAAATGCAATTTACAGCTCGGTGTTTTACCATTATCTGTAGAGTACCCCAAGATTTGGCATTGACATCAGTGGTTCTTTCAAAACGCAAAGAGTGAGAGTTTCGCATCACCTTAAAAGGGGTTAGGCTCTTCATCCCATATATTCGCATCAGCCATAATTTTCCTCTCTTTCTATATTAACACGAGCTAAGTTGAGGTGTTACCCGGTAGCTAATTATGTATATCTAAGATCAAGCTTACATTCATTGTTGCTTTTTTCTGTGCTTGTCTCCAGATCGGTCAGTAACTGCTTTGCATATTGCCAATTTTCAATCACTGTCAAACAAAATTTGCCATAATTTGTTGTGAACATTATGCGCGCTGTCAGATGTTATCAGAATTGCTTTTCATTGCATTTATGGGAATAAAATAAAAATCATCGCTGATTGCCGCTTGATCGCACAAAAATTACCGTTAAAAGGTTAAAAAATATATATATATTTTGTTTGAAATGTATGTATGTGGCGTGTATAAATAAGCAAGGGGGCCAAAGATAAAATTCGAGCGCACACAATATTTCCCCAAGTCTAATGTCGGCCCGGCTGATCGCCGATTAGGATCAACGCTGGCAAACCAAGTTGCAGTTTCACTTTTCATGGCGGCAGTTGTACGATTATAGCAACGCTGTGGACTACAAAATGGCGACAACAACAGCTGAGCGCACTGTACCGGAATAGCGCAACAATAACTGCAACATAACGCTGAGTAACGGTAGTTGAGGCTGACTGAGAGACCTGCAACTGTCACAATCACTAGACGCCGATCAGCAGCGCAGTCACTCTGTCAGCAAGCCGGCCGCGCGTGTCAGTTCGTGCTACATTATGTAGCAGCGGCAGCAACTGTGTGGTGGCGGCAACTGCAAGCCGTGTTTTTGTTGTACTGACTGTAGTTAATTTGTTGCCTACAAGACGCCGTCGTGTGTTGCCCACAAGCAAGTAAATGCGGCTGCGCTGATTGCGTGTGTGTGTATGTGCGCCTATGCGGCATGATATTGCCGCGCAACATGCGAGCTGCAACTTTTACTTTTTTTCGGCGCCGCAGCATATCAAAGTGTTTTTGTGGGCAAAATGAAAAGTGAAAGGACTTGCGTTGACTTTTCGTGAATTGTTTGCGGTTTTCTTGTCACCATTTCCCCGTCCCTGCTGCCTTATTGCATTACTACTCGCCGCAAACCAGAAAAAAAGAATATGTATGCCCCAGACGGTGGCTACCGCTAATTTCCCTTTTTGGGCAAATAGGCGCCGCCGCCAACACTGTCGCGCTTAACTGTCTGCCACGCTGACTTACTGCTCCGCCAGCTACTCTCTGCCTCGCCACCGTCCGTGCCGCGCAGCTTATTTTATCGCTTGCCTGCCTGCCACAGCGCGTTGCATGTCAAATTAATTGAGCTTGTGCCCTGTTGCTGTGTATGCGCCGCTTTTGTAGTTGATGTGTTGTGCAGCAGTACTTGGCAGGTGTCCGTCTGTCTGCCTCTATTCATGCAACAATGATTTTTGTGCTTTACATTAAGTTTCATTGTTTCTTTTTTATGCATTTTACTGCTTTTCTTTGTGTCTCATTTTCGCCATATTTATACGTTTCGCAGGCGCGGCGGTGTGATTGAAGCTGAATGACGTTGACAGTAAACGCCGACTTTCCTCCTCAATCGCCATTTTCGGCCTGATCAACGCGCTTGATGGATACCGTGGGATATCTGCCACAATAGTTGGCGTTAGCCGTGTTGCATGTGGGAAATTCACATTATTTTCGTGGGTGAGGAAAGTAATTTCACGAAAATTAAAAAAAATATATGCAAATATAACGGTGGATGGAGGGTAGGCAGAAGGCAGTTCATTTATTTGATATTGCGCTTGAAATCTCTTATCCATTAGTCTCGGAAGAAGAAGATTTATCAAACAGCTGTCATCGTTTTAAAATTATTATATACCCAAGTTCCAAACATCCAATGAATAAATGTTGTATCGCTGAAGAAGATTAAATATTCAGCTAAATGTGATGGACCTTGGTTTCATTATTTCTCATTTCTGTCTCGATTTTCTGTAAAATCTTCTAGAGCAACCTTTGGCTCTTTGGCCGTTAAATATGAAAATTTCCATAACTAAAAAAATTCAAACCTTTCCTCTCATCAATTTACCCTCACAATTTACCTATTGTGCCTTCCGTTAAAACTGCTTCTCGGCTTGAAATTCCATGCGACTTCTCTCCAGCGCGTGTCCTCCGCCACTTTGCGTGTTTTTTTCGACGTTTTTTTTTTTAATTTGCATCCTTCGAGTGTGCGCTGTAATTATTCATGTATTTGGGCGTTTGATGCGCTTGTTGCACAAATCATAAAACCGTGTTGAATTTGCAATAGACTGCCGCGCCCTGCCGCACTCTACTCCACACTGCCAATATGATATGCGCAGTTTGCTCTTAAGCGACACCTATGATAAATGATTGTGGAGCATCGCGTCGCGTCGCGTTCTTTGCACATGGTTGGCTGCACAAGGAACACTTGGCTTTTTGGCGTCACAAAGCCGGCATCTTGTGTGATCCGTGTCGCTGTTGTAATTGTTTGACACCCTGCAGCGCTGATCATTAATAATCGTCCGCCGTGCAGCGGCTGAGAAGTGATGTTTAGAATGTTGGTATTTGAAGAGCAAATTTATTCCACCCTGCTATACACATACATACATTTACAATGTCGTTTACTTTCATTCCTCACTTCCTATTTGTTTTACTGTAATATTTTTGCATGTTGCCTGTCCGTGGCAAGTTCAGATGCCTTTGTAATTATGAAATTGCTTTTTTGGTCCATTTTCGTACCTCTAAGCTGTGAAGTGTCTCTATTAAAGTTCAATTAGTAGGCAAGTCTGTGATGGAAAATTACACCGCATGTATTAGTCTTCAGAAATTAAGCAATTATTTTACTTAAGAGCTTTGTTTCGAGTTCATCTAAGCTTAGTAAACGGTGAGTTAGTAAAATCTAGCTAAACCCGCTCCAAACATTTTCAGTGAACTGCTTCAACATTTAAAGATATTTTGAATAATGTTTTGCAATTGATCTTGCAAATGTGGTTCATCAAGAAGAACGATCGATACGCCTGTTGAACCTTACCGCGAGTAAGCTGATCGTATAGAACTCCTAAAACTAAAGCAAGTCGAAGCATTTCGATACCTAGGAGCTACGTAGTCATCTATAGAAGCATAAGGAGTTTGTCAGCACTCGGCGAGCTCCGCTGAAGTTCAGCCTTCCCGTAATGAACAGTAAAAAAGCTAAGCTCTAACCTATTTGATGTCCTTCCTGTTCTTAGATGTTCTTCGAAGTCCTTTTTGAGAGACTTTCATTTCTGGCAACATTCAGCAAATTACTCTAAATAGCTTTGGAAACTTTGTTTATTTACATTCAACTCATTTGACGAAGGTAAGTGGGCGTCCGAGGGACTTTCGTTTCGGCCAAGAGTCAACAAATGAAGTCCAGACCTCTGATAATGAACAGTAAAAAAACGGAGCTCCAGTTTGTTTCTTATATCCTTCCTGTTCTGAGCCGTTATTCCAAGTCCATTCCGAGGAACTTTCATTGTAACCAACAAATATCCCCAGCTGTAACCTTTGTTTATTTAAGTTTACCATATTTTGTCGACAGATCGAGGGTAAGTGGGTGTCTGGGTACCCAAGGTTCGAAAAATAGACTAAACAACTACCATATAACTATGTCAAAAAACTCACGAACTTGGTTCATACGACAGGTTCCCGAGTTACAAACTGTTTTATCCAGTCTTCACCGCTCATAATAAGAATTTAAAGCTTATTCCTTAAAGTCAAATTTAAAAGAATAAAGTACTCGTCTCTTTAAGAGCACATATCGACTGAAAGCGAGCCACAACTCCTCAAGTGCGCTCGTTTAGCTCTTCCCGGAAGCGTAGAACATGCTTCATCCGCTGATGAAGCGCATAAATCTCAAAAAGTAGTCTCCTTTGGTTGTGTTGTGCTGTTTACTGTGGCGGCGGCAGCAGAATCAACTATTTTGGCGCCATCTTTTATTGTTGGTCGGGGATTCCAAAGTAATTTTTTGTTTGCGCACAAACAACAAAATGACAAGTAGAAGAGTAACTCAAGTTGCAGCAGTTCCTTATGGTGTCGGCAATAAAAAGTGCAACCGTATTTTTTCAAATTTTTTATTACGAGTATCTTCACGAGTGGGTGACTATACGCTTATGACATAGAATTGAGACAACACACGCACACATACGTCTATTTTGCGGAGCTTTTTCGTATTTCAGGTAGATTTGGCTGCGTGCATGCGACTATAAACAATGACGGCGAAGTTTAAGCACCAAACAATAACAACAGCAACAACAAATATCATAACAACTATGAACAATGAGCTCATAAAGTAGCAGCTGCCTTAGTGACTTTGCTACCGGTGCAGCGCGGACGTGAACCGCGCTGAGCTGTGCTGAGCTGAGCGGAGTGGAGTGGCGTTAAGATACGAATGTTGTCATAACTTCTTTTAATGGTCGCACAGTTGACAGCATATAAATTTCTGCTGCGCGGCGGTCCTATGTGGGGTGGGTGTGTCTAGTGTGCGGCTACCTGTGCCAATACTGCTGCAATGCAGGTGATTTCCTTTACAAGAACAACTTCTTGGCAACGTTGAGATGCGACAAGTTTTGAAGACATCTGAGTTGGCAAGTGAAAGAGTGCTCCTCACATGCATATGCAACGCGTTGAGCTCATTTTATGGCCATAGTGTTTAACGTGGCGCTTCGCCAAGTGGTGTAAGCAAACTTAAAGTGCAGATTTGAAGAAGCCGAAAATGCTTTAGCGCTGTTTTCATTCGAAACTCATTCAAAACTTTTTTTATTTTTATTTTTTTAACTTATGCGATGGACCTCAGGCACCCTCATGTTTGTGCACCATGGTTTATCATGTACTATTCAAAATACTTTTAATAATTTCTTCGAATAATTTTTGCAATGTCATATAATCTTTTGCAATTCGCTAGAGGGATGCGCAATTTTACAGCCGTAAACTGAGCTAAATTGCCTATTATGCAGAGTTTTTTCCAGAAAGCTTTTCAAGACTTAAACCAACTGCAGTGAAGACATAAACCAACTGCGGCCAGTGGCTAACCATAGAACACCCGCCTCACACCACTGACAGACTGGCTGACTAACTAACTGACTAAGTATCAATCCAATAGCATAGTATTGACAGACTTCTGAGGCTAACTTAAAGATGCTTACACTCAAAAAAAAAGAAAAAAATCAACAAATTTAAAACAATTTCATTATTCAGTTCTGCCAATAAGATTTCTTTACGACAGCCTCTCAGTTTTCGAATCTGGAAAAATCGTTTGCTATAAGCTTCTTTAAAATGAGCTCTTCTCTCCAAAATCGCCAGATATTTCAAATTTCAACTTACGAGTATTATTTTTTACATTTGAAATGTACTTTAATTAGCCAAATATACTATACTATTTAGGTCGTTCACTTTTTGTCATTTTAGACATTATTCCATCATCCTCGGCAAAAATTGCGACAAGTAATTTTCACAGGCTTCTCTTGAAGACAACTTTACTCCATTAAAGAGTTCTGCATTGACCGAAACAAATCGTAGTCCGATGGTGAAAGGTCAGCGATATATGGGGGATGCATCAAAACTTCCCAACCAAGCTCTCCCGGTTTTTGCCGAGTGGTTGAAGATATGTGTGGTTTAGCGTTGTCCTGTTGGTAGACGACGCCCTTTATGTTGATCAGTTCTGTCCGTTTTTTTCGATTCTTGCTTCAATGTCAGCAGTTGTTGACAGTAAAATGTATAATCAATCGTTCGGCTACGCTGGAGCAGCTCATGGATGATTCCTTTCCAATCGCACCAAATACTCAGCATAACCTTTCGAGGCGTCAATCCTGGCTTTGCAACCATTTGATGAGCTTCACCATGCTTGGACCATGCTCTTTTTTTTCACATCATTGTCGTATTTGATCCACTTTTCGTCTTTTTTTGCACATTATTGTCATATTTGATCCACTTTTCGTCTCCTATTATCATTCGCTTCAGAAATGGTTCAATTTCATTCCGTTTGAGCAAAGAATCGCAGAAGTTGACACGGTCCATTAAATTTTTCACAGACAATTCATGTGGTACCCAAACATCGAGCTTCTATTTGTAGCCAGCCTTTTTTAAATGATTCAAAACCGTTTGATGATAAACATAAGTTCCTTAGCGGTGTCATTCTAATAATTTTTTTACCATGTACCACAATGCTGTTTTTATGAGCCACCAGAGTCATCAGAACCAGCACAATCAAGTCCGCTTATGGTCGTGAAATGATGTGACATGATTGCAGACAGATTGCAATATAAAACGACTGCTAACTCGCTAAAGAAAAGGCGAAAAGAAAAAGCCTCAGCAATAAACGTATAAATAGCTTGCACTATGACTACCTTGGAGAGCTCGGCACCTTCACCTTCAACTTCAACTTCAGAGGCACACAGTATGCGGGCTGTCAGTAAAAACACATGTGAGGCGGTTACAACAACTATTGTGCACATAGCTCGCTAGCTAGTTGACCAAGCCACCGGCCATAGTCATTGACCATATATTTTCTTCATTATTTCTCCAAGTTGTCAACTGGTTGCTGTTGTGGCAAATAAATACCATATATATGTACATTAAACGCCCGCAAGCGCTACGCCAGCATCTGGAGATTACACTCAGCTGATTTTGTACATTTGAAGCTGTGACTTAACCGTTGTTGTCGCTCCGGCGGTATTATGCCGCAAAAGGTGCCTCATAATTTTCGTCGTTTGCACGCTAAAGCGCATCTTGTGTGCGCGCGCTCGCAAATGGCATATATACGTTAAAGACGCGGGTTGTGGCAGCGCATTGTGACACATTTATCGTCCGTTCGCGCTTTAATATGCTGACCCTGCGTGGCGTATGTGGACAGTTATTGGTAGCCTGGTTGTTTAGTTGCTCGTTGCAAGCGTTTGAAATATTTTATTTGACGAGCCACCAACAACTGCAATGGCAGCATGTGAGCTGCTGTTGGTGCAGGCGCAACTAAAGTCGGTTCGTGGCATCAGGGCATTCGTGCCGCTCGCCAAGCAGTTTGCCTGTATTCTGTGCGCTGAGAAATTTTGGCTAATAACCTCACTTTCTGGCTATTTGTGGCAAGTGGTGGCAATATTTTTTTGCTTGCCTCGCTATAGCCATCAAAATAACATTAGTGTCAAGCGTAATATTCACTTTTATTTCGCTATAAATTTAAGCGCTTTCCCATTGCGCCATCCATTGCGTCCAGGCGCGCGGCGTGCTTGTAGCTTCAGCCATTTATTTTCCAGCCATATTTGGATTAAATCATTAAGGCCTTGCAATTTCTTTATATATCATGGTCAATGGCTCTGTTCGAGCCGCACTCAATCAATGTGTTTGCCGTTTATTCGCTGCCTGGCCTTTTCTGCAGCTACTTTATTGCAATTGCTGCTGGAATATTGCCGCTTATTTATGTAATAGAAGACTTTCTCTATATTCTGCCATTTTTTGTACCTTGCTTCTTTATTTTGTGTTTAAATCTTGTTGCTGCAACAAGTTTCTTTGCTTGCCTGCCTGCTTAGAGCTTAACAAAGTGACCTTGTCGGCGCTTGTTGGCATGATTTACAGTTTATGATACTTTATTATGTCCAAGCTGTCGATTATGTCACTAAGCTTATTCGTACTTCATTTGCTGCTTTCTGATGAAAGCTCACTTTTATTTGATTTGTTGTCTATTTTATGAGATGGGAGTGAAACTCATTGCTTTTAAGTGTGACTTGCATTCCAAATAAGTCGGAAGTGTTTGCAGTGTCTTGATTTAATAATTTCGGAATGTTTGTTGCAAACGAGCGTGTGAAAATGTGGCTATAGTTTATACAGTTCCGTATTCCCTAAGATAGATAGAACGAAGATAGCTAAAATATCCAATTTTTCTTTCTTTCTCGATCGCGCTCTCACATCCTCCTCCATTTTATTCTACACGTTTCCTTCTTACTCTTTATCTGTCTATAACTTTTTGTGTATCTCTTTTTCAGTCGATCTGCCTCTTTATCATTCTGCAGTTATATCTCTATGTCCCTCTCTCTTTCCGTCCTTCTCTTTCTCTTTTTCTGTCACTCTCACTATATGCTAATGCAAAGTTTACTAGGAGATCCTATAATTTCAAATAATACTTTTTTTTACAAATCTCTGAAGACGCTTTTCCGAAGAGTTTGAACACGAAAGTGAATTGATAAATGTAAAAAGTTCATAATTATCTTCTCTCTCTCTGTCTTACGCTCCCTCCTTTCTGATCCCGCTCTCTTTTACTTGTTTTTAATCTAGTCCTGGCTCTCTCTCTCTCTCTCTCTGTGTCTCCTCTTTTCAGTCTATCTGTCACTCTATCTTTCTGTATTTATATCTCTTTGTACTACTGTCTCTCTCTCTCTCTTTTTGTTACTCTTACTGTGTATCGAGCTAAGAGATCCTCTATTTCCAAATAATACTTTTTTATACAAACCCCTGAAAATATTTCCAGTGGTATACATATGTACACGATATTGAATCTGTGAGGTTAAAAATTGTATAATCATCTTCGCTTTCTTTTTCTCAGGCTCCCTCTTTTCCAAACGCGCTCTCTAGCTCCTCCATTTTAATCTACCTTTTTTTATCTCTCTCTAACTTTCTGATTGTCAATATCTGTCTCTCTATCATTCTGTATCTATATCTAACGACTCCCTTTCTTTTTGCTGTCTCTCTCACTATATGCTAATGCTAAGCTTTCCAGAAGATCCTGTATTTTCAAATAAAATGTTTCTAGAACTCACCTTTCCTTATAGGAAACTCAAAATGCCTATCTATCCAGACATATAAGTATACAAATACAATACTTATGGAGCTTGACACCCTCCCCGGTGTACAGTCACTACCATTTTCCAACTGTAATCGCGATATGTAACTCCAAATAATTTATGTCGCAATGACAAACTTTCCATACCATAAAATCACTTTCCGCATGGCCCACTTAGAGCAAACCAACAAACATTGCAACAATGCCCCAACAAGCCCGTAAAGAATGACAACAATCGGCTACGCAGGCAAAGCGAGCCAATGATGCCGAGGTCTATAAATAAGAAAGGACAACCAATACACGCTGTACTGTGTACGATTGTGTAGGAATAAAAAGTGGCAACATTCTTGGTGCGTTTATCACTCAGATGATAATCTTGAGACATTATGTCAAACAAGGACAAGGTAGCGTGTGTAAAAATTTTCTCCATCAACGGTCAGAGACTACTACTGTTTCGTTTTGCACACAGCACGACTAATAATGAAAGCCCGTGAGTGCGGCAGGACGGCAGGGCGGAGGGGCATGCGTACAACCAATCGAGCGAATGAAGTGACAACACGATTGAAGGCAGCACTGTCGTTGATAATGACGACGATTGCGAGATGTGTTGTGTTGACGATTGGACGACTTCGTAAACGAGCCAATGGCAATGACAACGATTGACTGGGCTGACTGTTGTTGATTTTGCTGCTGACAACAACGACAACTGACGCCGCGCGCATGCGTAACTTTGACAAATGAAACAAAACGAAATGAAATAGAGAGGGGAAAAAATTAAGAAATAAACAACAATAACACAAAGCAGACGACAACTGTGTACAAAACGTAGATAGATCGAACGCCGTAGTTAATGTGGAGGCCAAGTTTGTCGGAAGTTTGTTCGCTAGACGACGCAAGTGTGTACTCGTACCTAAGCAGTCGTTGAGGTGTGTAGACACGGGCTGCTGCTGCTGCTGTGCGATGCAATGCGATTGCGTTGATGTGTTGTGGCATGTGGAAGTCATGCGAATGCGATTGCAATTGTAAGGATCGATGATCGATTGCGCGAAAATGCGTTGACATGTTGTTGAAGACATGAATCATGCATTTCAAGTGAGGCAGATAGGAAAAAAACACCAATTCCTGTGATGTGAAAGCAAGCGTGTTTGTATGGAAGGGCGCTACCACAGGTCTTTTGGACTAAATGTTAAGTATTTAATGTGAACTTTCAATAATTTATGGCCAGCTAAGAGAAATACTCGAAAGATGTGATGTATATAAGGGCTTAGTCGGTAGAAATATATAATTTGACCATATGCAGGGTTATTTTCTCACTCAAAATACACTTTCATAATTTTCAGGGTTATTTTCTAGCCCGCCAACATCTTCAACACTGACTTGTGATCACACACAAACCAAAGACACTTTTGGTCGGAAATTCTCGTAAGAAAATATGACTGGCTCGTGCATGTTATGAGGCGAGATCCAATCACAATCAATCTGAATATCATCGAATGGGATCCACAAGACCGCTTCACACTAACTTGGAAAAGAAATATGAACCTCGATATAGCTAAGGTCCTGAAAAGTTGAAATTAAATCAAGAGGTTAGCAAAGGACCGAAATAAATGATTTAGTCTTATTGTGGAACTTTGGTTTCCCGCGTCGCCATAGAATACCATATATATTCAGCTTCGTTAGTCATTTTCTTCTTCTTCTTTCTCTTACTTTGCCAATCTCCTTTAAACACGATTTCCTTTTACAAGTTCTCTTCAGTAACTTAAAAGCTGCGTCAACTCACTGTAGCGCCTCGTGTATTGCGTAGGAAATGTTGTTGCAACATACATTTAGTGATCGTTATCACGTTGCGCTGAATGCGAATATACTAGCGTTTGTTATGAGACTTTTTTACATCGCGCGTTTATCTTTCTTATTTTCGAAAATTGTTTTCCTTTAAGACATTTCCTTCTTCTCTTCCCGTTGCCTACTTTTTTTATAGGACAATAACACCACTTGCAACATTTTGGTAGCTGTTAAGGCCATCAACAAATAAGTAATAATAAATTTATTTGTAGTCAATAATTGATGAGCATCTCTGGCATCGCTTGAATATTCTGTGCAACGCAAGACATTGCTGTCATGCAACCATGCAGATCTTTAGCTGCACATAAACACTCTTCACTGGTTGTGGTGGCATGTCTGCTTGTGTCAAAATAATTTTTATATTTTTTCTGCGTCACCTTTGGCATGTGTTGAAAATAATATTTATTTGTGAAAAATGTTAATGTGCTAAAATTAATTATCATTAACAGCAGGCGCATCATTGATCGCGGCAAAAGGTGAAGCGTTTTGTATTTCTGTGCCCTTTGACGAGACCCTTGTATATTGTGTTGCAAAAAAAATATGCATTTTCATATTATTATGAAATGCTGCAATGTTTGCTGTTGACATGACATTAATGCTTGCCTCTGTGTTGTGATTTATATTACCTTTCACTTACGTTTCTTCACAGAACAAGTGATAATTCTTGAATATTTGCGTAATTAAAAAATTGCTTGATTTATTTCTGCCATTCAAAGTCGTTAATTACAAAGAAATGTTCGCGTTGATTTACGATATTTAGGTCTTTAGCCAGTTTTTGTAGTTTGAACAAGCAAATAGTGAACATCTCGGTCTACGAATATATTCGAAGGATGTTCTTTAAAGCTTTCGCTGCTATTAACTGGTGCCGAATACTTTAGAATTTAAAATTAGATATGTGTACATAAGAACTAGCTAGGATAATAATAACTAACATAAGGAAATATTGTATTATGCTTCAAGTACGGTGTTACTCGGAATGGATCGTTATATCGGACCCTAATCCAATCTGTAGCAAAGGTTTGCAAAAACTTTTTATATGCCTTGAATCTAAGAACAAAGTGGAGAAACGAATCTAGATAAGAGACCTACAGTTAACACTTACCATTCTCACGAAAGCTGATTCTACAAAACGGAGCTCCGACCAAGGACTGCTGAGAGTTTTTTTTGAAAATTATTTGAGAATTATTTTATGTCGCTATAGAAAGAACCAGAACGTAAAACCATATGTGAGATTAAAAATAATGACAGCAACACTGAATTCTGCGATGAAAGCAATCGTAAGGAATTATATAAATCCCGATGCTGACTTGCTGGAGTTAGATTGGTTCTGTTTTGGAACAAAGAAAGTATGGGCCCCTCTACCTCTACCTTGGTAGGCACCTTGCCGTGGTGTAGAGGCTTAGTCGCAAGGCATACTCGGCGCCCCCCAACCGGTATGGACAGTGCTGACTAGCGCTATTCAGGCGGGTTGTCGGGAGCTGCATGCGTGCGACGACCAAGGTCTACCACCTCCTAATCCAGGGTGTCATGCGACCCGTGCCCATTGGATGATTTGCAGCCAGGAGGTAAATTCGGCTGTATTTTAACGGAGCCTTCCCAACACCGGGCCGAATTGGGAAGTAACGGTGGCCTTACCACGCCAAGGGGCTCTGGTGTGGCGGACCTTCCCGTTCCCCATATAGACTATAGACCCGACAGCTCACCTTGTTGAGCCAAGGGTCGTACGAACAAGATGAACGACCAAAAACAAAAAATAACAACAACAAAACCGGATTTGATGACGGACAAAGGCCAACGACAGAGGACAACGGTAGCGGATACGGAGAAGGAAACTGTAGCAGCGGAAGGCAAGGGGGTCGAGGTGCCAGGCGCAAGCCTAAATACTTTGACGATCTCACGCCTGAGGAGCGCTCGCTGGTCGAGGAGCACGCCAGGGAGGATGACGACGACGTGCCCTCTGGCAGCGGAGCTCACCTGGGGGTACGCCTGGAGCTGAAGCAGTACCTAGGAGCATCGGCAAATCCCCTGCCGGAGGGTGCAGTGGGTCGGCCTCTGGTGAATCGAGTCGGGCAGAGCCTGATGGCGCCAAGAGGAGAAGGAGAAGAAGGCGCAGGAGAGGTGGGCAACGCCCCCTCCCAGAAGCTGGCCAACCCGGCGGGGGTGGGGATCCACGTAGGAGAGGAATGAGTGGCTCCACCATGAGGTGGTACCTACGCCACCTACATGATGGGAAAACCCCGGAGGAGGCGGAGGCTCTAGCCAGGAGCAAGAGCCAAAGGAGTAACGTCAACCCGGCGACTAGACGCGACCACAATGTGCCAGCTCGCGCGCAGGGCAGCGGCAGCGGCGGCCGTGGCCCGGTCAGCACTACGCTGTCCGTGCGGCGGGGCGACAGCAGGGCATTGCCCGCAGGCACAAGCGCCCAGGCCGAAAAACGGAAAAGCGGCCAAATCACGCCACAGTAGCCCCCACGATCCAAGAGGGTGAGGGGCACAGACGAGAAAGCACCTGGGGGCCAACATTCTGGACCGGCTCCTCACCGGGTGGAAGAGGGGCGGCGTGGGTATGCGGATGCTGTTAGGGGCATTCGCATGGCTGTTCTGCCTCTCAAATACCCGGCGGAATCGCTAAACCCGGAGCAGCTCACCGTGCTGCAGGACATCCTCATGGACGAGGTGTGTGGAGGAGTCGAATACACGGCGTCTTTCCTTGGTATTGACTTCAGGGGAGGCATGATGCAGGTAGACTGCTATGACGAGTCGTCCGTCGACTGGCTGAAAGAGCACGCTCCAAAGCTGGGAGGCTGGACGGGCCCTGTCCTCTGTGCGAAGAGGGTGGAGGACGTGCCAATCATGCACAGCATGACGGTTTTCCTCCCTCGGAGTGGGGACAGGTCCTACGAGTACGCCCTGAGCCTGGTGAGGAACCAGAACAGGGGGCTCAGTATCTCGGCATGGTGTGTTGCCAGCAGCAAGAAGGAGAAGTTAGGCGATATGGAGGGATGGAGGCTGAATGTATACATCGACGACGAGTCGTACAAGTACGTCCGGGCCGCGAGCTTCCGCCTGTTTTACAGGTATAGCACGGTCGTCATGCGGCCCTACAAGCCTGCTGACACCGGGAGCAAAGAAGCCAAGACGCCCGCGCCTCCACATGATAAAGGCGTCGTTAGCCAGGCAGTGCCGGTATCCGCCCAAGAGGATGCGATGATGGAGGTGGACGTGTCGGCGGAGCAGCCCTGCGTGAGCAGAGCTGGACAGGCAGTGCCAGGACCGACAAACGACGTCCCCGATGATGGCCGGAGCATGGGGCTACCCTCAACACAGGAGCTCCTAGACGGACTTGGTGGCTCAATCGACAGCAGCGCGGTTGACGGCGGGGTCGAGGATCTTTCCCTCCTCGAGCCCAATTTATGATGGCCGTCAACATGGAAATTGCCCAAGTGAACCTGCATCATGCGGCGGCAGCCTCAGCTGTCATAACAAGCAGGTTCACGGCGGAGAAAACTGGGCACGCTGCTAATCCAAGAGCCTTGGATATACAAAGGAGAGGTAAAGGGCCTCAAGACCGAGACAAATAAGGTAATCTGGGACCTCTCTAGCGAGAGGCCTAGGGCGTGTATAGTCGTCAGAAGCAATATTGATTTCTTTTGCATTTCAGAGTTTCTGACACAGGACTTGGTGGCGGTGCAGGCTAGAGACAGTGAGGGCAAAGACTTCGTCCTAGCCTCGGCATACTTTCCGGGAGAGGCAGCAACGGCACCCCCGGAGGCGGTGGGAAGGCTGGTGGAGCATTGTAGGCTGCACAAGCTCCCCTCATCATCGGCTGCGACGCGAACGCCCACCACACGGAATGGGGCAGCACCGACTGCAACGCGAGAGGTGAGTCCCTTTTAGAATATCTAGTAGGTAGTAATTTAGCGATAGAGAATGTAGGGTGTGAACCTACATTCATAACGATAAGCAGGAGAGAGGTGCTGGACATCACCCTCAGCAATGAGCCTGCAACAGGGCTGGTCTCGCAGTGGAGAGTCTCAACGGAGCCCTCCCTGTCGGACCATAGAATCATAAGGTTCACGCTGAGGGCAGATGTCAAGCTGTTCCCTCCTAGACGTAACCCTCGAAGGACCAATTGGAGTACCTTCCAGGAGAGGCTAGATGAGGAGTTGAAGAGGAAGGGGCAGACTGACAGTAGCGCCACGGGCCAGGGCATTGAGGTCAGATTGACCATGCTCAACGGGTCCATAATTAATGCGTACAACGACAGCTGCCCTTTGGGGGTATCCGCAGACAGGCGCAATTGCGCTTGGTGGACAAGGAAACTCGCAGACCTAAGGAAAAAGGTACGAAGCCTATTTAATAAAGCAAAACGTACAGGGGTCTGGGAGGAGTACAGGAGCAACCTGACTCTTTACAATAAAGAGATCAGGTCTGCTAAACAGTCCAGCTTTAGGAGATTCTGTGAGAACGTCTCCTCTACACCAGAAGCGGCCAGGCTGCATAAAGCTCTGGCTAAAGGGAAGACGGACACAGTGCTAGCCATCAAAAAGAGTGACGGGACTTTCACGACCAGCGCAGAGGACAGAGCTAAAGAGCTCTTGCGCGCTCACTTCCCGGAGACTGTCCCGATTTATCGGTGTCTGCCCTCAACTGAACACAGGCCGTCCCGCACTGATTGGGCTATCGCCAAACAACTGTTTACTGCGGACTCGATCAGGTGGGCAATGGCCTCGTTCGAGAGGTTCAAGTCTCCGGGAGTGGATGGTATCTTCCCAGCGCTTCTACAGCAGGGTGAGCAGATTCTAATGCCACACCTGATAAGGCTGCTGATGGAGAGCCTGGCGCTGGCCTACATCCCCGAATCATGGAGAACAGCTGAGGTTATCTTCATACCGAAAGTGGGAAGGAAGGATTACTCGCTGGCCAAATCTTTCAGGCCGATCAGCCTAACCTCCTTCCTACTGAAAACTATGGAGAAGATAATAGATTATCATTTAAGGTCTAACGCGCTGAGGGACGCACCCCTGCATGCAGCTCAGCATGCATACAGAGCTGGCAGATCAACTAATACAGCTCTGTACCAGTTGACCTCCGAGATAGAGAGTTCGCTGGAGAAAGGGAAATCATGCTATGCGCCTTCTTGGATATTGAAGGAGCTTTTGACAACACTTCTCATAGAAGTGTAGCAATGGCACTGGAAGGTAGGAATGTGGAAGCACCGGTGCGTAGATGGATAGAGGCGGTACTCCGCACTAGGATTGCCGAGACTACTGCAGGGGGTACTAAGATTCGCCTAGGCACAACAAGGGGATGTCCGCAGGGTGGTGTACTATCGCCCCTGCTATGGAGCCTTGTCGTGGACGACCTGTTAGCATTGCTGACCGTCAACGGCATTCGCTGCCAAGGATATGCGGACGATATAGTAATCATAGCGAAAGGCAAATTCGAGGACACTCTCTGTGACCTGGTGCAACGAGGGCTAAATCTGGCTAAGGAGTGGTGCAGGGGAGTTGATCTGAGCATCAACCCCTCGAAAACAACCATCGTCCCGTTCACGAGGCGTAGATCCTTACCCGGGCTTAGGAACCTCACACTTGGGGGCAAAGTGATTGAGATGACCAACATTGTTAAATATCTCGGTCTCACTCTGGATTCCACTTTGCGGTGGAAGCAGCATGTGGACCAAACCATGGTCAAGGCGACGAAGGCTCTAATGGTGTGCAATCGACTGGCAGGCAAATCCTGGGGTTGCAAGCCAAGGATTGTCAGGTGGTTGTACACCATGATTGTGCGACCGATAGTGACATATGGAGCGGTGTCCTGGGCCTCTGTTGCGGCACAGGCCTCGGTGGTGGTGAGACTATCGAGGCTTCAACGGCTAGCATGCGTTTGCATGACGGGCGCGATGCGGTCCTGCCCAACAGCGGCGCTGGAGGTCCTGATGGATCTCACACCGCTTCACATTGTGATCGGCCAAGTAGCCAAGCATTCACTTCTGCAAATAACGTCAGAGGGATGCGGCAAAGGGAAAATAATCTCGTCCCAGAGGATGGAGGTGATAGGTGCCAGTAATCCAATTGCCCTCTTCCCGAAGGACGGGACTCTAAGATAATTAACTTCACTAGGAAATTTAAGGTTACCTTTGGTAGCAAGAGCGAGTGGAATGACTCCACTCTTGAGCTGTTGCTGAGGGACAGTACACTGAAGTGGTACACCGACGGCTCGAAGACGTCGGAAGGTATTGGTGCAGGGATCGCGGGCCCACGCGCAAGGTTATCCATACCGATGGGTCGATTCCCCAGTATCTTCCAGGCCGAAGTCCTAGCCATAAGTCGGTGTATAGAGATAAACCTCCACCGCGGCTATCGTAATGAGAGAATAACCATACTCAGCGATAGCCAAGCGGCACTAAAAGCAATCTCGGGCTACGAGATCAAATCGCTGCTAGTGAAGGAGTGCAGGGAACGGCTAAACAGCCTAGCGGAATTGAATCAGGTGCACCTAGTTTGGGTACCTGGTCATAGAGGCATAGCCGGAAACGAACTGGCTGACGAGCTTGCCCGCTCTGCAGCATCCACAAGTATGGTAGGGCCCGAACCATTCACCGGGGTGGGCCCCCACACGATAAAGGAACTGCTCCGTAAGGAGGAAAGAGAGGGCAGAGAAGGTCATTGGCAACGGGCGCAGGGCATGCGGCATGCAAAGTTGCTGATAGGGGGTACAACCTCAAAAGGTTCAAATCCATAATAAACCTCCCTAGGATCAAACTCAGGCTCTTGGTCGCATTTTATACCGGCCACTGCAAGTTGAAAAGGCACTTGTTCAACTTGGGACTTGCCTCTTGCTCCAATTGCCGGTTCTGCGACAGAGAGCCTGAAACCCCGGAGCACCTGCTGATCGATTGCATCGCAGTCTGTAGACGCAGGTCTAAGGCCCTTGGAAACCCATTTCCGGATAGGGATCACATCGACTCACTAGCTCCCAGCAGAATACTGGAATTTATCGATTTGCTGGGGCTTGGTGAGTCCTTGTGAGCTAGGAGAGGGCACAATAGACCCAAGGTCGCAGTGCATACCTCAAGTAATCTATCTATCTATGGGCCCCTCAACACCAATGGCGTTATATTATTTAAAGAGGGATTATGGACGATATAACAATAAGAACACCAAAACAAATTACATATATTTTGGTAAAGTGGAAGAAAGCTAGCCCGGAACGAGTCGGTGTTCGTCATACGCTTTCGCCAGATTCTTTGTTTTAAATTGATCGTTTGCGCTCCAGTGAGTTCTTTTCCTTCATAAAGGTTAGTCTCTTCCTATTTATCGGGATTCTAGCAGTTCACTGCTTCATCGGCGTTTATGCTATTAGGTTGAGAATCTTACCCGACGCCAGCCGCAATAGAAAACTAGGTGGAACCATCTCAGCACTTCCTTCTTGATTGTCTCGCGTTCAAATCAAGGTGCTTTGCTGAGTTACAAGTTCGAAATACAAGAGTTTTATCTCTATGCCACTAGAAAAAACTAATAATAGCAGTCCAAGGGCAATCTTCAGATCAGCCATCATACCCAACCTAACCTATCCCTGGATATAGTGGAGTATTTTAGAGATATTTCCTTCCAGAGATGTTCCTCAAAAATAGAATTTTACTATCGTGGCATTAAAATTACCACCACTGGAGGTTCTGCTGAAGATATTGCTAACCGCATGGTAGATGCTGACTTAAAGGACTCTTCCACTATTTGGATTTATCTTTAATTTACTATGTGTCTTCTTCCAATATGTAGACCTTTTGTTTTCGGGATCTTCTATTTCAGTTAAAATATCTTTAGTGGCACTACCATATTGGAAAAATACAAAAAAAAAAAAAAATCGTTGCTTTTATTGAATGTTTGAACCAACATTCGGTTAAAGGCAGTTCTTCTTCTACTTTACTTGCATAGGAAAAGATTGGCATCCTCCATCCCATCTTTTCCTATATAATGAATCATGTGTAGAAGGTCACGAAAGTGAGGAAAGTTCTCTGAATGCCATTCACTTGAGAGTGGCCAGAAAGGATGCTTTACATATGGCTCAACCAAGTATCCGTTTGAAGGCGAGCTAAAATGAGAAGGCGAATCATCTCTCCCGAGGGTTGCGCGCCGAGTTTGGGACCCGCCACCTAACGAATAACCCTAATAAAAGGTTACAAGCGGATAACAGCAGATTGGTTTTTCTCGAAGGTTGACTATGAAATCTCACTTAAAAGCTCCAGAAATACCAGCAATTTTTTATATGTCTCAGTATATTCCAACACCTTTACTTTATTTGTAATTACTAATAAAAAACTATAAGCGTAGTACCATTTGCTCACTCCCGCCCCGTGGTCTCCTCTAAACTAAACTACTTGCCACAAAAATTTGTTTGCATTTAACTTCTCACCTGTTTGGCATACGAATTTCTACTTCTACCCGAAAAACAGCCCAAAAATGGTTTATAATAAATAATATGTACCGAAAGCGGACGTCAAGGCAAACCGGGAGTGCGGGAGAGGTTAACCAATAGAACTCTTTTCTCGCCTAGGCGCTTATTTGTTGTTATTAAATGCTTTTTGATATATCATCAACGCGGCGCATTTATCAAGTGATACAACAATAACAACTAAGCAACGCTCAATCATTAATGCAACATGCGCCGCATTGCCTATCGGTGTCAGATGTCGCTTGGCAGCAAAGTGCTGCACTGCATATGTATTAGCACTTAATTTGTTTGTATGTATGTATGCGCTTTGGAATTAGCATAAAATGTCATACAAATAAATATGTTAAATAAATGACTGCAACAAAAGCAACAGCGTTAACTGCATTTGTTGCACACACACGTAAATGGCAGTAATGTAGACAGCAGCAAATGGCATAT
>JBAWJQ010006511.1:0-81779 GCA_037783105.1 Bactrocera zonata
TTGCAAGTTGCAAAAGTATGAAATGTTCGATTATACCCGACCTTAAGCCTTACTTATTTGTTTAATAAAACATTGTGACTTTGCCAGATTTTTTTCGACATTTCGAATAAGAATATAACGGGAATTTTTTTTTAAATTAAAAAACAATTTAAGTTTAAAATTAATTTTTTCTCCACCCTAATTTTTTCGATATTTCATACAAGATTTTATCTTTATCTAAAAAAACAAAATTTTAATAAAAAAAATTTTAAGTTCAAAATTATTTTTTTCTTACCCACCCTAATATGTCTGTACGTACGTCTATATGAATGTGGCGGCAACAACATATACCGGTAAGTGAATAAAGCCGCTTTCAGAGCAAGAGTTAGACAAAAGCGTTGCTAGAGACGAAGTTGGTGAAGAATTAGAATACAAATTAGTAGCGTTGCTAGAAGAATGAATGCCAGCAACACCCGCTAGAGGAGACGACGACGAGTAGAGTAAAGCGGCGTGGGGAGGAAGCAAACGGGAAACTCATTGAAAATTCCATAAACGTAATTAGAACATGTAAATGTTGCAAAAAACGCAAAGCCCGGCCTATTTGAATGGCTGACTGTCAGACGGATAGCTTGAGGAATGCAGAGCAGTTGTGTGTGTGTGTATGTGTATGTGCATGCAAATATCGCCAAAGAAATGATTGCTTAATGGCTTCCTTTGGCTCATGGCTTTGCTGACGACGATTCTATGAATGAATTATTCGCCACTCTTTGAATACTTTGCCGCTTTTTCCCGCTACATTAGTTACTTGTATTGTTGGTGTTGCTGTCGTGGTATTTATGCAGCAGCAGCTGGGAGCCAAGCAGTACATGGAACACTTGCGTTTGCATAGAGAGATTGTGCAGTATTCGATAGTTTGCTACTGTGTATAGTTTGCATATGTATGTAAATGTGAGCATGTCTCTATATAAGTACACTCTTGAACCAACCATACTCCACTTAGCATTTGTCATTCGTAATCGTCGACACTGCTTCCAGACGAGCAAACATACTTTTGGCTATTGTTTCTAGTCATTCCCTATTTACTTATATATACATACATATACACGAATAGTAAACATACATACACAGCTCGATAAGTCGATGAAGCTTTACGATTGGGAAGTACATTCTTGGATTGAGTCACCGCTAAAGATAGGATCACAGTTGACGAGATAAAGAGTCTTCTAACACACCCAACGGAATATTTGACCTTGAATGGCCCTATAGGAGAATGGAGTTATGTGTAGAAGTTCACGAATGTGAGGAAAGCTCTCTGAGCGTCATTCACTTGGAACTAGACAGAAACGATTCTTTCACATATGCCTGAAGTAGCTCACGACTTCCGGTCTTAGACCAAGCATCCTCTGGGTAGCCAAAAAAGCATCCGTTTAAAGGCGAGCTAAAGTGAGAAGGAATCCTCAGGCAATAGCCCCCATTGAAAATAAAGCAACAGCCTCAGATGAGAGACTCCCCGTTTGATGACAATCACGGCAAACGCATTAAGGATTACGATTTAACGGCATGTACCTGGAATGCAGCAAAGCTGATTGATGTTCTCTTGAAAGTAAAGCTGACATCATCCCAGAAGTGCGATGGACGGGAGAAGCACTGAGAAGAGTAGATCCTTGTAGCATTTACCACAGTGGCCATATAAAGGAACAAATTTACTGTAGGAGAGAGACTCCGTCGCCGAGCTCTGGCATTTACCCCGGTGGATGAACGTCTTCTACTGTTCTCTGAGAACACTCATCAGCAACTCGGTATAAGGCAACTGTGGTATTCCAAGCTCCTTACGTACAGCTACAAATGAAACCATTGGTTTTCGAAAAATGTAAAAAAACGGCAAGTACCATGTGGACGGTCCACGAAGCGGAGAAAAAGCAGACAGCCTGCCTCACAACGTTGCAGTCGACCACAACACGTGCAGCATGGGATAGATACCGAGAGTTGAGGAGGAAAGAGAGACGCATTTGCAGACAAAAAAAAGATAGGCCGAAGTGCGTGAGTCCGAAGAGCTTGATAAGCTGGCGGACAGGGATAATGCTCGAAAACTCTACGTAAAAGGTTCAAGACTGGAACATACTCTTGTTAAACCCTCAGAGGGTATCTAGTGACTGTTGTTCAAAGCATACTAAAATTTTGGAGAGAACACTTCTCCAGCCTGCTGAATGACAGTGAAAGCATAACACCAGGAGATGGCGAATCCGTTTGCCCAATCGATGACGACGGAGCAGACGTTCCACTGCCCGACCATGAAGAAGCTCGAATAGCAATCACCCGTCTGAAGAATATCAAAGCTGCGGAGGCCGATGGATTGCCGACCGAGCTATTCAATAACTGATAAAGGCGGCGAGGAACTGATAAAGAAAATCCGGCAATATTTTATGATATTTACTAGACATTATCAAACGTCCCTTGTCATTTTGACGCACCTTGAAATGCGCCGTCAAGTACTCACATACGTTTGTGTACCTAAATTGTTTAAATGCATATCTGCGGTGATATTGGCAAATGCATTCTTCAATGTGTACTCGTATCTTTCGTATATACAAACATCTAACCAAATATCTCTCATATAAATTGAGCTTGCAAAGGTTGCTGCAGTGGGAAATATGCAAATACCCCATACACCAATGGGGAATCACGAGATCCATCCCAGCGTTGGAAGTAGGACAGTTGGGAGAATTTATTCATTGTTTGAGTTGGTAAGTAGTCTGTTAGGAGATAAAGGAGTGTAAATATTTGCATATGACTATATAGATATATTTCTACAAACAGCGGTGGTTGTTAAAACGGGTTTACTTAACAATACTAATGTGGTATTTACACTTTTATTAGATGTGGTCGCATTTACTCTATGGAATTTGATGCTTTTCCTCGAACAACGGGTACTATCAAGAAGCCCTAAGCTTCTACGACTATGTTGGTTTCTTGTGAACAGTTGGATTTTGAACCTGGATAGCATATGTATCGATCATTTCTCCTGCTATAAATTAACCAACAATCAATAAATGATATTCTAAGATCCTAAAGGCTAAACTGTAAAGAGAATGGGTTAACCGCCAGTACCGTCTATATATGTTTTGTTCACTTGTAAGACAGTGACTTATTAGCACCTCTAACAGAGTTTTTATGTCATACCTTCTGAATTTTAGTAGTCGACCATATTCCTCATTCATACCACGTTTGTCTGCTTGATCAACAAGACAAAGCCCATCTTCCCCGAGATTTAGCTTAATTTAAATATAACATGCTTGTCGATTAAATATCTCCAATTGTTCCTGGGGTCTTATTATAGGGTGATGCCTGATTTGGGTGGCGTTCATCCGCTTCACAGTTATCACTATCACTGTGTTCTAAAACCCATTGCAGCTTTATCGTGAAATGGAATGTTCGGTCCATTAAGGGATCATTGTTTCACTATCTTTGATAAAACCTTAAGAGACTTTAGGGATTTCAAAGCCGCTTTGCTATCTGTATATATAAATATATTCCTTGTTGAGAGTACATAATTTTTCAGAAGAAAAAGGTTTTCTTTAATTGCTGTGATCTCCGTATAGAAGGACACGTCTGCTAGTCAGAAGGTGATTCTGGTATCTAATTTCACTAAACAGATATTATTTCCCACTACATTATCTAATTTGGAACCATCCGTATAGATACTTTTCTCTGTGTCCCTGTCCACATCATCCCTATCCGACTGCTCTCTGGAACGGCAAACAATATTGGGGACCGAATTTCATTTAAGTTTAGAGATTATGGGATTATGAAAATCCGTGATATGGGGAGGAAACGGGAAATTGATAGGTATCTTAGAGTACCCCTTATTGCAGACGACTAATAGAGAGAATCAAGTACATTGATAAGCTCCGTCCGAATTAAATTATCAGTAGTCAAAATATATACAATAGTTCAATCTTTTTTAGCAACAAAGAGGTTGTTATACTCTCCATATTTATGAACCCTTATAACGGGAAGTTTTTGTACAATATTCCGGAGACTAGTCGGCAAAGCACATAGTAACTTGAATTGTCCTTGAAATTGAATTACAGGCTATCTAGAAATAGCAAAAGTTGTAAATGCGACTGAGAAAAAACTGAAAAATCGCTATATAAGCCCTACATCTCAGTCTCAACCCGAGACTAGTGGGCAAAGTACCGCACATAGTATGATCTTGAAAATAACACAGTCGGACTACAGAGACAGCAATAGTTAAACATATTTCTTAAAGTGGTTGATTGGGTTTTGCAATTTTATAATTTTTTATTTTATTTATTTAATTAGTTTCTATACAATCGCAACAAAATTCTAAGAGAGCGGAACGTCTGGCTAGACCGGTCGCCTCCTTCCGTATTTGATTGTATTTTTCTGGAAACATCGTTCTCAAGGTCTGTGCTCACGATTTGTCAGAAACTAGTGAAGCGATCTTATTGAAATTTTTCAAAGTTCGTCTAAGTAGGATGACCTTGTGAATGACCCAAGAATTTTTTTGATTACAACTAATTTTTTCAAAGCAATTTGTGGCAAGAATTAGACCTGAAATCATACAAAAGGACTTTTTTTGTCTTTCAAATCTTTCGATTAATCACGCACTATACTCATCTACTAACCGATGGGTGTTGATTTTCTTAGTTTAGATGGATCCTTTTGTTATGCTGAGCACCGCGAGGAGACGTTTTTGGGTGATGCTTCCGGAAACCAACTACCAATGGCTGAATTTCCAAAAACAAATTATTAATAAAATCCATCTTAATATACAAATCACATATAGTATTTTTGGTATTGACGAAAGAATTTCTTGCAACAAATGAACAATAAATCACACTAAAGCGAAGAAAGGACAAAAAGATTTCACATTATTCAATGCAGAGCAAAGCAGAGAAAAGCGAACAAAACGTAGCGTTGAAAAGCGTCATCGCAAGTGTCAAATAGCTGGGATTGCTAAGGAAACACGTTCAACTGCCAATTTGTCATTGTGTCAAGAATTAACATTTTCCTTACAATCGTTATGATTTGCATGAATATCTTTAGTTTTATTTTGCATTTCTTACTCTACGCTTGAGTTTCGGGTAAACGCTGTTCCTAGTATTCGTAGTAGTCGCAAAGTGCATGCATTTTAACCTTAAATTGTGGCATTTATAACCGTTTCTCTTTCGCTGTGCTTTCTTTTTATGTATATATAGTATTCCATTCCACTATTTTCACTTTTGCATATTTAAGGCGCTTTTTCTATGCAAATTGTATTACTAGTATTTTCATTTAGGTGACAAGCTGTCAAAGCAATCAGAAGTTTGTTTACTTATTTAAGTAGGTGTGTGAGGTTAGGTCTCCCTTTGGATTACATGAGCAAAAAGGTCACACTTCAAACTTTTTTTGCAGAATTTTCTTTTCATAGACAAAAACTTGCAAAAACGGGTTGCTTAACCCTTATTTATAATTAAATTAACTTAAATGGTAGTTGAGCAGGAAATTATAAATATTTTAAGCCCCAAGAAATACTTTAAATGCCTTTGTCATATTTTAATAAAATGAAAGTTTTTCGGTGTTTTATTAAAACTAAACTATTTTTAAACTATTTTGAACGGAAATTTTTTCCCACTACCCTTCAAATGCAACACGGCTGCTGCCTTATTATACATTTCCGAGAAACTGTAACATTAAATTAGCTTTGGCGAAAAGTTACTGTCATAGGTTAGGTTAGGTTAATCTTGTAGGCCAATAAGCCACGCATAGACCAGTTTTGGTCCTTCGCGATACCAGCTGGAGTTTAGTTACTAGATCCAAGAGAAATAGCCAACCATTAAAATGCCTGCGCTTGACGCGAATTTTAACAGACTCTGCGGGCTCACTATCCACACCTTGGGGACCCTAGATGCTCAGTGCGTAGTCTTGCCATTGAGGGACAAATGCACAAGAAATGCTCCATTGTTTCTCTGGTGCTCTGCTCTAGACATTCCCTGCAGTATTCTCGTTTAGACAATGACCAGTTAGTATTCCCATCATGCTCCTACAGTCTCTTCTATCGAGCGGCAGTAGGAATTTTTTGTAGTTCTGATCTACCGTTTTGCACATGACTTTTGCAGTTTTGCACCCTGGTAGCTTGTTACATCAGGTTTTGATGTTGATCACATTTTCGGTTCATTTGTGGCCTGTCACCCAGTAAAAGTGAAGTTGCTTACTTCAGGCAACACTTACCTCTGCTTGAAATGTACCTCTTAAAGGGTTGCGTTATGCCTAACTCTGGACAGTATATTCTCGCAATCTTTGAACCCTTTCCATTGGCTTCCGATAGATGGATTTCCGTACGCCTATCACCTATCACTATACTACTGCCTCGTAGAGCAGATTTGGCCTTACAATAGCTGTGTAGCATTAGTACATGAGAAAAAGAGAGGAGAGGGCCCCGGTTGTACCGAGCATCCGCCAACACCCATATAAAGCATTTCCATTATTTCTTCCATGTTGTGATTCCAATATTTTTTCATAAAAGTATGCTTGCGTAACTTTTGGCCAGTCACTATCGATGTGTGCGGCCTTATGTTGTCATGATAGAGCACAATTCCTCACCCATTAGTAAATGTGACCGCTCTTGCGGTCTTTTAGACGGTCTACTTGTTGACAGTATCTGCCCTAAATAACAGTTTGGTCATAGAGAAGCAACTTATAGTAGTAGATTCCATGCCAATTCCGCCAAAGATTTGGAAAAACATGTCCATCAATCTACGGTTATGTGAGCAACCCACTTTTCATCACCAGTATCCAAATGCGTTGGAGAAAGGTTGAACTATGAGCTTGTTTTTGGTGAATTGTCTGACTAGATAAATTCCATTATATTTTCGATATTTTCGACAATTGATCTATTTGATGCCAAATCCGTACTAAAAAGTGTAACCGTAGGAATTTCAAAACCGTTATTAAAAAGCCAGACATGGAAATCGCAATACCAAATACGGATATAATAACTGACATTTCGACACCTGGAACCTCTAACCTCTAAAGGAGAACCGAGACTCCCTTTAAAACTGGCAGCAACTAATAAAAGACGAAGTGAGCCCACCTAAAATGCGTAATTTACTATGAAGATATACTTGTTATCAAAAACAAGGTGCATGTTTCACAAGATGTCACTTGAGTTCGCCGTCTTATCTTAAAAATGATATGATGTTTGATTGAAATATGACGACGGGTCGGTGATTTTATTTACACTCATGGTATGAATCATGTGAATCAACACACGCTCGTGAATGGAAACAATGTTTGCTGGAGTAGAAATGTGCGGCAATCTTCCATCTACGAGTAACTGCGGCAAAACATGACGCCAATTAGCGCGTGAGTGCACAAAACTTTTCGAAACATACATACATATGTATGTAAACAAAGTATGTAGAAGTTAAATATTTACAATTAGCATTAGAATACAGTAGCCACAGAGAAGATGAGATACGATAATTTAAAATTGGAAGATATTACAACAAGAAGTAGTTACAGAATATGAGCAAAATTAAATTTCGTCGAAATTTTGATGGGCTTAATATAATTTTAGGTTGGCAAAAGTCCTCCGCTAAACCCTACCCTAAAATGCCGATTACACAGTATCCCGACGAAGGCAAGAAGGGATGGTGACAGTTTACCCATGTTGCGGTTGGAAGATATCTAGCTAAGGTCCGACTTTTCATTTGGGTGTTCGTTGTTCCATTCAGATGCGGAATCTTACTTTATTTGAGGGTAGACTAAACTAGATCAAGGTGTCCTGCGACCCGTGCCGAAGGTCAGCCATACTCGAGCAGAGCTTACGGATACCTGGAGCCCTCCGTCATAAGGCAGACGTACTTCCGTAGCGTGGGCTATACGCATGCGGACATACATATATTCCCCTACATTCGTGGGTCGAAAACAAGAACCAAACCAGCAAATACAAAAAAGAATAGAAGGAGTCCGGATGTCCCATAAAAAAGCGGAGGGCAGCGATTGCAAAGAGCTCAGAAACAGGGAGCATACAAAGCTTGGTGCAAGAAGCTAAGCCTGGTTCCCGGCTCATCAGCGGAGCCGAAACCAAATCCGTATCGCAAGGGACCAAAACTAGTATATGCCTGGTTTTTTGGCCTACCAGATTAACCTAACTGATTACTGCAACCGCAATTATGTAGTCCCCGAAATGGTAGATATTCTCGCATATATGTAAATAAGGAAAGAGCTGACCATATCCGAAGAATTGATTAAATTAAAACTTCATACCTTCTTATACATGGAAATACTCCTTAAATACTCAATTACTCCGTAGCATGAAGATATGGACCTCATCCTCAACCTCAAAGTATTATAGCTGCACTAATATTGCTCTGTCTGACTATTGGATGTAGATGTCACACTGTTGAAGTTGAAAAAGGGAGCGGAATATATGTCAATTCTGAACGTTAAGAAGCCGAAATCTTGGCTGTAATACAAAATCAAGGACACCAATTGTGCCTAGTTATATCTACAAGTACAATTAAAAGAATTTAAAGCAGTTGTTTTAACAGCATAAATCGCACGAGTTTCCATATTTAAGGACGGCATAAAACTAAGACTAAACTCAAAATTATGAATTAGGTAATTACCTTGTTCACTACAGGTTTCAGGTCATCGTCAGGCAGAACACAATTGCGTGATATATCGAATTTCATCTTCATAACTTTTATTCTTATCTTTAAGGTAAAAGCCCGCGAAATTCTTAGAACTAACTAGAAATATTTGCTTTAACGCTCCAGGTTAATTGAAAAATCCCCTGTCTGACACTTGGCTTGATGACAAGTTTCCTGAAACTGCTCCAGAAATATATCATCAAGAATTGGTATACTAAGTTTAGACGTAGTGAAATGAGCACTAAAGACAGTAAACGGAGTAAAGAAGAAAACATCAAAATTCCACAAAAAAAATATTGGATGACCGTAAAGTGAAATTGTTCGAGATAGCAGGCACTCTAAAGATATCAACTGAACGTGTACATAATATCATTTACGAATATTAAAGTATCTGTTCACCAGCGACTGCTTGCTGGGAAGAAATTTTCGTCGATCTAAAAGGTAACCGTAATTGAGGCCTATTTTGAAGAAAAGGACAAATCGTACTATCAGTGTATCACCCTTGAAATGAACTACAAATATGTTGAACAAAAAAAAATGAATTTGCTTTAGAAATGTGTTTTCCTGTGGTAGACCGGGAACTTTTCAATTGACCAGTCAGTGGCTCGAAATTTGTGCCTAAACTATATATTTATAAGAGGGTTAGGGTGAAATCGGGAAAATGTGGATGTATATGAACCTTGTTTGATTTCATGTTCATTTGGGCAATTATCCAGATATTCAGTTTCGTGAAGATTTGCTTAAAAAACGAAAAGAGTACTTCAGCCTTTTTGATGTTTTGGTGCGCTTTTCATGTTTATTGTATGATGTTGCTGGTATTAGAATTTGTTTATGCGGATATACGAATGTTTTAGCTGTTATTTGTTGAGATCTATGGACACTGGCATATCGAACGAATTGGTTGAAGAAATTAGTTGGAATTCCCAAATATTTGGTGCATCTGTCATAAATCCTTATATCCTTTATTTTTTTTTGTATTCTGTATTTCATTTGCTGACTGCTACCTAAAGTAATTAGAAAATTATCCAAAATAAAATCATCCCTATGTTAATAAAATCCCACATTGGGACTCAGACAAAGCTGATGCTTTATTTACACTCACGCTAATAAAATAAATAATAATGTTAATTAAAAAGAGTCACTTGCTGTCTATCAAATTAAATTAACCTAATTACATTATTAAATCTTATATGTGCGAGTACAACTATAGCACCCACCACAAATGCTAATTACAACCATAAATTCCAACTATATTCGTCATACATACATTAGGGTTTTTCAAAACAAATTTTGAATTTTTTTTTTAGCTTCGCTCTGCCTAATTTTTCTATTTTATGTAAAAGAAATTCTACTTCGCTCTTTATTAGTTTCTCTTATACATACTTAAAATGTGAATATTCTCTTTTTATATTCTGAACAGAGTATTTCTTCATTTTGGCAAAAAAGGGCGTGATCAACATGACGAGAAGTTTCGGAGCCGTGTCCGAAACTGATCGATCAAAATCATGTCCTTATATGAAAAACTTTTTTATTTGACCAGATATTTCCACGAAATTTGGCATAAATGTATTCATAATAGTGTCCAGTCAATTGGTATTGATCCTGTTATACAACATCTTTTGACCTCTAGACGGATAACAGCAGAATGGAACGACCGTAAAATGAGGTACTCTCCTAGGTGGAGTTCTATCCACGCTTCTATAGACATTAGTGGTGAATAAACTGATAAGGAACTTGGAAGGCAAAGCCCCTAAGATAGTGGCAATCGCGGCGACCGTGCAATTTTAATAACGGATAGGTGCAGACCATTAGCAGTATTATGATCACCATTCCCGATAGAGGCGGAACTATGCTTCGCAAACGGGTCTGGAATTGAACCCGAAGAAAACAGATCTGTTTGTGTTCACAAAAAAGTACAAAACTTCTCTATGGTGGTTCCCTCTCATAAATGGAACACAACTCTCTCTCAAGGGCCAAACCAAGTACCTTGGGTGGGCTTAGGCAGCAAACTGATGTGGAACCAAAACGTGGAAAAAAGAGTGAGGAAAGTCAGCAATATTTTATATACGGAGCAGTGGTGCAATGCAAAGAGTTCTGATGCTTGCTACGCTGTGCATAACGGTAGCTTTAAAAACAACTCCAACGGCAGCTCTTGAACTGGTACTAAGACTGCCAACTATAGATCTCTTCGTTGAAAACTGCGTAGCAAAATCGGCGGGACGACCACTGGCTGCAGAAGAATTTACATATAGAACCTTCAGGCATAGCTCGGTGGTTAAAGGCGTTTACATAACTACATGACACCACTTTTCCACTGGGAAAGACGGTTCCAAGTTAACTTGGGAAAAGATGCCTGGCGTCAAGGTATGTTGGCTACATTCTAAACATCTATACGGATGGCTCGAAAATTGACGATGGAGTTGCCGGACCCCTGCAGTATAATTCAAGCTGAGGTCTTTGCATTTGCGAAAATCGCGGAGCTATACCCTAATGCACCTGCAGGCAATTCCAGAGTTGACATCTACGTAGACAGCTAAGCAGCAATCAAGGCAGTAACCTCGTATGGCAAATCGGTCAGAAGTGTCTTGGGAAGCACGGCAGCAGTAGAAAGTGTTGCCAAAAGTAAGCAAACTCACTTCTACTGGATGACAAGCCAAAAAGGCATCCAGGACAATGAAATCGTGAACGAGATCACCAAGAATGGTACGGCTAACACCCGAAAAAGTGATCAACATTGGAAACCCCATGAATTGTCTACACGACGATCTCGACATAGTTAACAAAATGAGTGCACATGGAACGAGCTACCTGGATTCAAAACTACAAAAGTCATGTGCAAAACAGTTAATCTAAGGTACTCAAAATTCCTTTTGGCACTCGATAGAAGAGACAGTAGGAACGGTCACTGTCTGGTGGCCACATACGCCCGCAGGATGGGCTTGACAGATCGAGAGGACTACATAAAATGTGTAGAGCAGGGCACCTGGAAAACAATGGAGCATCTCTTGTGCACTACGCTGTAAGCATCTGGAGTCCCCACAGGATGACTACTCCTCTTGAACTAGATCAAACCACTATATCATATAGCTGCCATACTAAGTGACCAAACACACTTAATTAATGAATATTTTTTGAAGCACCCTAATGCACAAATATACATACATACTATATGTCGGTAAAGGCCGAAAACGAACAGATATTCAATTTAATTAGTATAATGATACTAACTAATAAATGCATTGCTGCATACTAACTATAATTATTGACGGTTGCTAATTGATGCAACGTTTTTAATTAGAATATTGATAGCAACACACAACAACAAATAATAAATTTTACTCGGAATTTTCCGCTTTATGTGAAAGAAAATAAACATTTCCGAACAAAAGCACGCGCCCACAGAGAAAATTGCTTTTTCCAAGTGCTTGTCAATATTTATTGAACGTAAATAATGTGTGAATACCACGCAAATCGAAACTCAATTTAATTGAAGACCAACAAATTGTCAGCTTTTTGATGTACACGACCTTTAAAGTGTCTTATAATCAAATAATTAGGAAAACAAACTACTACTTGAGGTTAAAAAACATTAAAAGTAATGAGCTATGACTCTTACGGTATAAAAACTGGTATCGTCAATTAATTTAACTGCAATTGTGTCATTAGATTGTGCAATGTATTTTACAGTTACGTTATAAGTTCGTACATACTATATGTACATACTTTATATGAATTTATGCATGTGATAGCCGACGAACGATAAATAATTAAAATGGAGTGGTTTCTGAAGCCGCATTAAAAACCGTACTGTGTTTATTTATCCAATGTATTGTTACATGAAGTCTTTACAATGTAAATACGAGCCAATATACATATGTACATATAAGTACATAAATTGTGTAATAAAATTTTTAATTAATTTGTTAATCATGCGTATTATGTTTATACTGGTTATAAACTGTAGATGGAAATGCTAATCTACATACATACAAATGCATACAAAAAGTAAGTAAGACGGAGAGACCTTAGAACAGCAATCAAGAAAAGCAAAGCTACAGCTACTTGCTTTAAGGAACTCTGCGATAAAGCAGAAGAAAGCAAATAGGATGAAACTTATAAAGCAGTAATGACAAAAGTTAGAGATGATAGTGGACAAATGCCGACCTGTCTCGTAGTACTTAAGGATGTAGAAAAAACCTTGTTTGGAGTACAGCAAACGCAAGCAAAGGGAGAACTATCCTCGAATAACTTAGAGCCTCCCGTTTTTCAACCAGTGAATGACAATGAGGTCGTACAAACATCGGAGCGTTTTGGTAACGCAAAAGCAGCTGGTTGAACGGCATTACAAAAAGGGCTTTAAAAATTGCTATAGAACTCAAAATAAATATTTCACGGGCGTGTTCAATAAGTGCCTCTATATATTTGGAATTTTTCCAGAGAGGACAACATTTCGTTCTGCTATCAAAACAAAACAAGCCGCCAGTAGACCCAACTTCGCACAAGCCCCTCTGTAAGAACGATCGTTCTAGTACTGAAGGTGGAAATGAAAGGTGATTCGTGGTCGAATCATGCTGAGCCGTCGTAAATAGTGGTCAAGGCAGAATTGACATTTATGAAGGTTTCGATGATGTTTATTGCGGTATCGTCAACCTGTGTTGTCAACAAAATTCTTTGTTCGCACAAAATTTCAGACTTTCTTGTTTGTATTCAGACTAACTAAAAAATATCAATGAATGGGAATATGTTCAATGTGTGTAAATGAGAACTGTAGTTGAAAATGTGAAGTAAAAATTGAGGGTGTGAAGAATTTGATATATTCGCGCATTTTTTTAATTTCATGCATCGAATTGAATAAAAGGGGCTCATGGGCAAATAAATATTTCAGTTTTACTTTAAATAATATTTAATCATAATTTCAACTGGTAAAAAAATACATAAACTTCCGCAGTAAACGAACAAAATGGTGTTATGGTTCAATTTGGTTGCCATCGAAGACACCTAACTGTAGGTCCAAGAAAAGTGCTCTTTCGCTGGGGTCGGACTATATTGAGAGGATAATTAGATGAGACTCATTGGACATACAAAAAGGTGGTTAGACGGGGCGGTGACTCATTGCACGAAGGTCAGATAATTGGTATTCAAAATCGATTTTGGATAAATACGGGTTTTATGTGCTATAGTGTCCAGAACGCAGTTTCATCAGTTCCCCCCAAAAAGTTAAGAGTTAATCATTATTTCCATCATAAGTGACACTTCGAGAAGAAAAAAAATTTGACCTGCAAAATTTTAAAGTTCAAATACTTTTCATGTTCACCGAGTTTGGAAATACATAAAATATTTCACAGTTGAAATTGCCTTTTATGCAGATTAGATTTATCTGAGTTAAGCATTATTTTACCACTCGCTTAAAAGCTACTTAAACAGACACATATGTAGCATAGCCAGCAAGTTTTTGCCATTAATAATCAAAAATTTGTTCAATTCTGCCATAATAGTGTGTTATACAATAAATGAAAAATCTCGGAAATAAACTTGCCTAATTTTCAATATTAATTTTCTTCGAAAACCTCTTAAATACCGCCACTTAATTAAAAATAATTTAACCCCAATTACTGATTAACAGCATATACGAGTATTGAACGCTCGGTTGCGCATGAAATTACACATTTTTGCTTTAGCTCTAAGGCTTACTCACCGATCGAAAACAAATGAGCAATATCTCAGCGAACACCGAAAGATTTAGGCGAAATCATTTGGATGGAGCACATGTGTTGCATAAGTTATGCCAATTAATCGCATAAACATTGGAGATTATAGCAATTGCGCCCTTTCTAAATTAATCTGCACATATTTAGATATGCATACATATGTACACTGTAAATATCTGTATAAACAAATGTGCTTGATTGTATTGTTTTACAAATTAACATTTGTGTTCTGCAAATGTATGTGTGTGTACATGCAAACTATACTTAGTAGAAAATTCAGCCGGCCGGAAATGTGATAAACATGTGTAACTTTGTATGTAGGTCTGACAAAACTGAGAATTGAGAGCTGAATGTCTGTATGTATGTATATACATATGTACATTTTGAACATACGAATGTATCGGTTATACGGCTAACAATAATATTCAGAAAAGGCTGTGGACAACTGTTGAGTATCACAAAAGATAATTTGCCTTCTATTCTGAATTATTTCTTCCGAATTTAATTTTCTGCTTCCTCTTTTTTCAATGGTTCTACTCTCCTTGTTTCGGATTCGTTAATCCGTTGCTTTTAGTCATGGTAAGTAGTAACTGGGCTTCCTATATTTCCTGATTATTCTTGAAACTTTTGGACTCTCAAACCAAAGTTAAGATCTTGGATAGTTGAATATAGCCCAATAAATAGAGCTAGGAATTCACTAGAAACAACGTACATCGCTGATAATATATTCAGTTCAGAAAAAAAAAGTGTTCTAAAAATGACAAACTCAAAAGACCACAGATATCAATCGCACCATATTACTTTGCAAATAAAAGCTGCCAGATCTCTTTAAGTTCTTTACTCACAGATTTTCTCCATGCGGATACTCATTTTGTAGGTTATAAACCCCATCTACCCAAATATATTAGATTAGCATTGAAAGGTATACGTCTTCGGCGCAGTTCTTGTTAAAAAAACTAATTCAACATCTTCAGAAAATACTATTACATCGTCTTCTTCAAAGAAGTATGGCTCGACAATACATCTTGATGAAGCTGCGTACCACACAGTGACTCATTCTGAATAAAGTTCCGTCCCATAGATAATTTTTGGCTTTGATTCACTCCATATATGATAGTTTTCGTTCTATCAAAATTTCCGTTTGGATCAAAATGGGCCTCATCCGACATAAATAGGCAATTTATCAAGTTATTGTCTTCTTCGACTATTTTTTTCCTTTTCGCCTGGAATAGTAGAGGAGTTGTCTGAACCAAAAAGAAAAAAAAATTATTAATCTAGAATAATGTTGCAATGGCCGGAACTACGGAAAAGTGGGAAACAAATTTTTTTCACAAAATGGCGCCTGCCTAAAAAAAAGTTTTTTTGGATCACTTTTCCTGACTATTTCGAATTTTTTAAAAATAATAAATTGGGGATGGGGCTAGTTCCAACCATAGACAAGCCTATAAAGAAGACTCTATAAAAATTTCAAGTAAATCGATCCAGTAGAACCTGAGAAATCGTGGGTATCGTTCCGAAAAAGTCAGTTTTGAGAAAAACGCGTTTGAATTTCGCATTCCGGCCGAACCAGTTTGGAAGCCGGGTCAGAAAAATGCCTATATCTCCGAAAAGAATTTGAATTTTGAAAAATCCTCTTGTACACATATCCTTGAATAGTTAAACTTTGAAAATAAAAAAAAAATCGATTTTTTTTAATTTCTAGACTAGAATACCCCCTCAAACTTAAATTCCTTCAATAATTCTAAATGTTCATATACACTCTCTCTCTTATATATAAATTAAACATCCTTTTTCAGAAATTGGAGTTAAAACCAATTTTACAGAAACCATACGGAGTTTTAAAAGAGTTGTATGAACTCAAAATACCATTCAGAGTATTACTTAATAGTGAGGACTACGCCAGATAGATCCTTTTAAGGTGTAAACACGCGCCAATTAGGATTTCGAAACAGTGTCTTATAAGACATTTTGAGTTACAATTTTGAAATATTCCAAATTTTTTATATAGAGGTTAGTCCAACAAAAAAGAAATAAAAGAAGTGAGAAGAACTTCAAATGTGGCCTATAATGATCGTCGTCTTTCTTTCTCAATATACATTTCGGCGAGAAAAAAAGCGAAAGTTCAATGGCTAACCTTAAGGGCAATTGATTACTAATACACCGTGCATGAATTGACAATTTAGCAAACTTTTATAACCTAAAACAATGCAATAAAGTTCCCTTTTGTCTTCAGTTGCCTTCAAACACAAGTTTATTTTAGTATTTATCACTTAAACACTGCTCATAAGGAGTTTAAGTTAGGTGAGATTCTTAAGTATCATACACACACACATCACAAAACACGGCTTATAGAGGAATCTCATGTATACCTGTAGTACGTCAAAACTAATTTTCTGAAATTTACCAACGCATATAACCCCTTAAAGGACAAATTCTCAAATTGAGTGTCACACTTTTTCTGCTTTAGGATTCTATAAGAAGGCAAAATTGCTATATTTCGATGCATTGACAAAATACCGAGAACCCATCACAGCCCATCAGAAATATTAATGCTCGCCTTAGATAGAAATCTTGAAAATAGAATTAGGACTAGGAAATGATAGGTGGAGGGGTTTACAAAATTGGTCATACGTTGACAGGCACAGGACAGTTCGGCTTAATTGGCTGCATACTTTGAAACGAAGTAGAATTGCAACAAAATTATATCGGTTGAAATCAATCTAATCTAATTCTAAATTCTCTACAACCTAAGGCCACTGTGCTCGAAAGAAAAACTCTTCCAGTGGCTCGTGTGTGAGCCGCGGCTCTTCGTCATAAAAAGTAGTATAAAATTTGCGCGATGTAGTAAAACAAACTTTCTGAAATATGTTTTTCCGTTATTAAACGTTGCATAAACAGTTATTGCACACGCCCACGCAATAGCAAGTAACGAACAAAACAACAACTATGCAAGCATATAAAAATTAGATAGGAAAAGGCTAGTGGAAGATATTCATTATGAAAGGCAGCGTTGCCATAACAACAACAGCAAACAAGGCGCTAATCGAGGGGTACATTTCTGTGGTACCGTTATGTCGGATATGTTAGTAACGCAACGAAAGGATAACACGCCAGAAGGTGCGAGAAATGTTAGGTGAGCATGTATGCGGGTGTATGTGTGGGTAAAATGCTTATTCGAATCGAATGCACGTGAGCGGTGGGCACGCATGAAAAGGGACAGTTTATCAAGTGTCAGGCTTTTGACAGTTGAAATGGCCTGCTAGAACAAATCGTACGTGTATTAGGGGTGTTCTTAATTATAATTAATTTTCTTTTTTTCAATGCATGCAGTTCATTTGTCGGAATCTCAAATATAGGCCATATAAATTGGCCAATCAAACTTGAAGCACTTGTGTTAGTTTACAAAAATAGCTCAAAAGGATTTCGTGCGTTAATAAAGTATTGCTTGCTGAGGATAAAATGCTGTTGAAGCCAAGGCTTCGATTGATTGATATCATTTGGACTCTGCACCAAGGAAATCAACCGTTGACAAGTGGTTTGGCAAGTTTGAACGTGGTGAAATGAGCACCGAGGTCAAAAATATTATTTAAAGAAGAAGAAAGTGTTATTTTTCAAGATAATGCATCGTGTCACAAAGCAATGTATGCGAGCACAAAATTTCATTAACTAGGCTTCGATTTGATAAAGGTATTGGTGCCTAAGAATCAACGATTAACAGTCAGAGATATTAGAGGAATCGTTGGAACATGGGTAAGATTCGTAAACTCATTTTGAAAGATAATTTCAGCCTAAGAAAAAAGAACGCGCGATTGGATCCAAAAGCAATTAATTTTTTCGAAAATCAGCGCTGCGTTAACGTCTGCGATACAATGCTTTCCGACTACCAGGATGTCATGAAAGGTATTATTACTGGCGATGAGTCATGGATCTATATTTACTATCCGGAATCAGACGATCAATCGGCTGAATATCGCGACAAAGATGAGCTGAAGCCGAAAAATACACCTAAAAGCCAGACTAAAATCAAGGTTATGTTGACAATTTTCTTCGACTATGGAGGTGTGGTGAACTTCGAACTCCTTCAAGGACAAAACTGTCAACAAGGAATACTATTTGAGTCTTATGCGTCGTTTGCGCTACGAACATTGAATCTATTTCGGAAATTGACTTTAACAACTGTTTCCAGGGTTGGAAAAAACTTTGGCACAAGTGTATTGGGATGTAGTAGGATTACTTTGAGGGGCATTACAAAGATTTTGAAGTATAAATCAAGACTTTGAAAATTATGAACAAAGTCTTACTCTTTTTTGCTCACTATTTCATAATTTTTGAACTAAAATTAAGTCAAAAAGATTTTTAAGACAAAGAGCATATATTCCTCAGACTTTCTAAAAATAAAAAATTATTTTATAATAAAATAAGTTCTTAACTAGAAATTTGTATGATATTTATTGTATACAGAAACATATGTTTCATAATGAAATTAATACTTTTTAAAGATAATCAAATTATTTGCTTCTAATTAATATAATAATATTTAATTTGTTTTATTTTCTTATATAACTTGAATTTTTGTTACACACATCAGCTCAAAAATAAATTAAGTAAATAAATAACATTTTTTCTTCCTCAAAATAATTAAGAACATCCCTAACATGTACAAATGTAGCACACTTATGGGTACAAAAACATTACACCAGGGAGAATAAAATCAAAAGGACATGTATGAGGCGAAATTCACTTGACAATTGAAATGAACAGTAAATGTTGGGTTCAATTTAAAACACAAAAACAAATAACAAAACATTTGGACTGTAAGCTGCAAAAATTACAAAAAAAAACAAATTTCACAAAAACCTTTCTACGCTTGAGTGGACAGCACAATGACCGAAAATTAGGTGGAGCGAGGTTAGGATATGAATTTGTTATGAACGATTTAAAGTAATACTGATCATTTGAGTTTAAATTTGTAATATTTTTCCAATATATTTATACACTAGCAACATGTTCCTACAGAGTAAAAGTTTTTTTTATGGAATTGCTTACAATAAAGGTTAGAGAGTTGGCATCTATTTTTAAATTTTAAACGAAAAAATCTATCTGAGTTGTAAATAAAATTTTCTCAAAAATTGTCTGGGACTGCACTTGTGACCCTTCTTATGCTATAAATCGCAATAATCAGGCTAGTTTTAATTTTGAACAATCAGCTGTTATAATATTTAGCTGTTGACAATATTTATATTTTGAGATATCTATGTCATGTTTTTTGTTCCACAAACTGAAATTTCCAATCCATAGACCCGTTAGGAACAGTAAACGATGCCATATTTTTCCCACTCCTTTTACATTTCTCTTTTGTAAGATTTGCCATTTCATCATGGAAAGATATACGATCCAATAACGAGTCGAGTTTATTAAAATTTACTACCGAAATTTGGAGTCAGTGACCTCAACTTTAAGAGCGCTAAGTCGAATTTATGATCATCATAATCGTCCTGTCCGATCAACAATTGAACATCTAGTGGAAAATTTAAATCCACAGACACCGTACTAAATGTTTCCGTGCCAGTGAGTGAAAGAAGTGCCCGTTGTGCCGAAAACATTGCTTGCGTCGTTCTCAAGCGTTGAGCATCTTTGTGACGTCGTTGTGGCGAATTTGGCGTAAAGATCTTGGCTCACGAGATCAAACTGAGCAACAACTTGAAAATGATTTGGATTTTTATCGCAAAATCATCTTCAGCAATGAGGCTCATTTCTGGCTGAATGGCTTCGTTAATAAGCAAAATATGCGTTATTGGTCAAGCAGCAATCCACACGTACTGCATGAGTTACAATTGCATCTCGAAAAAATTACGGTTTGATGCATTTTATAGGCTGGTGGCGTTATTAGGCCGTACTTCTTCCGTGGTGATCAAGACCGGAACGTTACTGTGAATGGGAATCGCTACCGTTCAATGATAACCGAATATTTGTGGCCCGAATTGAATGATGTGGCCTTGGACAATATGTGGTACCAACAGAACGGCGCCACAAGCCACACAGCGAATGTCACAATCAGTTCATTGAAAACCAAGTTTGGTGAACGTGTTATCTCACGAAATAATCCAGTCAATTGGCCGCCTTGGTCGCCGTTAGACTATTTTCTGTGGGTCTCCGTCAGGCCAGCGACGATTGATGAACTTCATACGATGATAACGAACGTGAAATTGCAACAGTATCGGCCGATTTATGCTTAAAAACCGTCGAAAATTGGGTTCAACGACTGGACTTCCGCAAGCGTGCCCGTGGTGGGCAAGAAAAAATTTCATCAAATGTACTTTCAAAGGAATAAAGAATTTTGTTAATATCCCAAACCGTTTAGATTAGATTAAAAGGCGTAAGCAGCAATCGTTAGGACAGACGTTGAGAAAATACATCGGCGATATCACTCACTCTGTTTATAATGGATGTCGGAGGGAAAATAATTAAATAATAATTAATATGAACAACTTAAAGAAAGAGAAAACCGAAACGAAATTTGTAAATTTGCCAAGTTCCCAATTTAATAATAATAATATTTCTTCTTAACAATGTTAATACTTTGTTACTAATTTTCTGTTGCCTCAGATGCTTGTTATCTTTTGTCTAGTCAAAGTGATTTTCGGATTTATTTAATACGTTATGTAGGATTTAGAAGTTTTCTGAACTGGCTGAGACTGCTGCAATCCAAACTTTATAAGCAATTGTTCTCTGAAATGCTGCGCAATTCGGTGTTGCCTGATAATATCTTGGCGCATTTTTATCTTTTTTGATTTGCGACATGCCAGGCAATGACTTCCAGTTACTGCGCTTTTCTGGATATTTTTGTATTTGACTTCCGAATACGTGTGCTTATCACTGGCTTGTCACATAAGAGATAGTTGCACGAGTTACCCTTTGCTACAAAGCAGCGGTAATTGTTTGCACATGAATGTAGTAATTCAATTAAAAAGAAAATGTTTGCAATGTTAGTTATTTTATCTGCAAATTTAATCAGCGTTTGTCATAACTTTTTTTATTTACGACTATAAAAACAGGTTACGCATTTACGCTTTATTTGTAGTAAGCACACGAACAAAATTTATCTAAGAATTCTTTTCCCATTTAATGCAAAATATGTTACCTTTGATTACGGTAGAAGTAAGTATATATGTATACACATATTTAATATTGTGTTTACGTTTATGGCAGCATGTATGTGAGGTGAGCTACTGATTGCTCCGTTTAACAGCGCAGGCACGTGATCTAGTGCTAAACGAACTTCCGGGCCAACATTTCATTTACTCAGCATACTCACCGTTCAATTGAAATTATTATCAAGAACAAGCAAACGTGATGTTGTGGACTTAAATTTATATGCAAATATTTCAATGCTGACTTTTCTTTAAACATTTCCTAAGAAAATTATCGCTTTTTTTAAGAATTCGTTTTGAGTTTTATATCGAGAAAAAAGAAAAATGTAAAGCGAACGAATAAATGGAGCATTGTGACAGCATATGGTATATATGTATATGTATGTATATTGTACTATAGTATATGTATATAATATCATATATGTATGTACGTATGTAAGCACATATGTATGTACGTAACCATGTCTATATACGACTTACGTATAATATGTATGTATGTATAGGGTCGATTTTTAGGCGCGTAGAGTTTTTTAATATGAAATGTTGTGAAAATAGAATTGACTGCACACATTCGTAAAAGTCCTTGTAAGCTTCCAAATACAACTTAAAAGCATATAGGGTGTTTCTTTCATCTTGTATATTTGGAGAAATAGCTGTCAAACTAGCTGTCAAAGTAAGCATATGTGTTTGACATTTAGTAGGTGACATTGTATTTATTTTGAAAATTCTTTCTTTATTCTTCCAAATCAATTTCATCCCCTTCCAAGTAATCCCCTCCCGATGCAATACACTTATGCCAACGGATTTTCTAATCTTCGAAACACTGGTTGTAGTCACTTTCCGGGATGGCCTTCAGTTCCGTCTTCGCTGCGGCTTGAATCTCCTCTATCGTACGAGTATAAAAACGGTGTCCCCGGAGCGGTCTTCTGAGCTTGGTGAACAGCCAGAAGTCGCACGGCGCCAGATCAGGTGAATACGGTGATTGCGGAACGATATGGGTTGAGTTTTTGGCGAAATGATCACGTATTACGAGGGCAGTATGGGATGGTGCATTATCGTTTTGCAAAACCAAGAATTTTCTTTCCACAATTCCGGCCTTTTTAGGCGGATAGCGTTACGCAAACGACGCATAACGTTCAAATAATATTCCTTGTTGACTGTTTGACCGGTTGGAAGGAATTCATAATGCACAATACCACGATAGTCGAAGAAAACAGTCAACATGACCTTGACTTTTGAGCGACTTTGGCGTGATTTTTTTGGTCTCGGCTCTCTTTTGGCACGATATTCGCTCGATTGATTGGTTGTTTCGGGGTCATAAGCATAGATCCAAGTCTCATCGCCAGTTATAATGCGTTTCATGACACCCTGGTAGTCGGAAAGCATCGTTTCACACACTTCAACGCGACGCCTTTTTTCCAAAAAATTCAATGTTTTCGGTACCAGTCGAGATTTGACGCGCTTGAGGCCCAAAACATCCTTCAAAATGGTATTGGCTGATCCTTTCGATATGCCAACTTCATCAGCAAGGTCTCTAATTGTTAATCGACGGTTTTTCAACACCAAACCTTTGATGGTCGCCCTGGACGCTCTTCGTCTTCGACACGTTCACGGCCGGCTTGGAACTCACTATACCACTTGTAAACATTTTTTTTAGAAATAGCCTCATCACCAAAGGCTTTCTGCACCATCCTCAACGTATGCGCAGCAGAAAATTGATTCCGTAAACAAAATTTAATGCAAATTTTTTGCTCAACAAATTTCGACATCGCAAAAATCGAAAAACTCACTTTTAGCAGCTCACAAAACGACACGTACCTCAAACACTAATGAATATTTTGACATGAAATTTGACATAAATGTGACTGACAGTACTACCAACCTAAAAACAAATAATTCTCCAAATCCTTGGACGCGCGCAGTTTAAATTCAAATGTTACCTTATTTTTTGGGCACAGTAGTACGTTCATTTTATTCGATGTAAGCCATACTGCATGTGAAGCGACCTCTTTAATGAAGCGAAAACAAGAAAAACCGTTAACTTCGGCTGCACTGAAACTATAATACCCTTCGCAGGAGCATTTCTTACAGCAAAAAAAAGTATAAAAGGTTATCTAGCTTGATTTTAATTGCTCATTTCGAATGGCAGCTTTATGCGGTCCAATCGAAAGAATTTGTTCAAAGATGGTAATGTGGCCTCGGATAATTTGTAAAATAAAAAAGTATATAAGAACTCCATTTTGATTCAGTATGGCAGCTATATGTTACAGGAGTCCGATTTGAATGATTATTCGGAAATTCTACCTTCACTTTAAGCAATAATCCATGTCCAATTTCGTAAAGATATCTTGTCAAATAAAACAATGTTCCATATAAGGACTTGATTATGATAGACCAGTTTGTATGATAACTTGTCCAGTAATGAAAACTTCTTATAAAGAAATGGACGTGTGCAAAAATTCAGATCAATATCTCACAAACTGAGGGACTATTTGTTGAATATATATACTTGTCATGCTAATACTTCATATATTTTATAAGATCTCATGACAAATTTAATATATGTTGTTCATGCAAATTATAGTATGCTTTTCATGGTAAAAAAATAGCAACTTAAGTTACGAAATTAAGTTACGGGGTACATTCTTTCAAGGAATTTTCGGATTTGACCGACAATATTTGAAAAACTTTGCGCGAATTTGCCTCTAATGTTATAGTTTTGAAACTATAAAGTGAGATATAGAGTATATTATACACAGAGTTTTAGTGCAGAGAATTTTGTCTCTCTTTTTAATTTTTCTAAATATGCATTGCTTATTCATGATTGATAAAATCATATATTTTCTCCAAAATCTAAAGCCCACCAATATTGATAGAGAATAGAAACAAGGTGAATTGAGACACCCTGTATTTGAAACCAATCTTTCGTTAATTTTGTGCTCTCTTTTCAAGAGTTATTACCGTGAAAATATTTTCTATTTTTGTGAATTTTTCTGTTTTATTTAAAACAAAAGTTCTACCTCCTAAAAAACACTCTCTTTATAGAGATTATTTATTTTGCATGCACTTGCTCTCATAAATACAATGTATGTGCACACGTATAAAAAACGACATACATATGTGTAGTACACATCCAGTACGGATGTTCTCAAGTATGTTTATCGTATTCTTGTTATCAGCAAAAACTACCAAGAAAGCAAAAGTCAGACTTAGAAAACCTCATTTCGCGTTCAAGTGATAAAAGTAGCACTTATGCGAATGAACAGAATATGAGGTTTGATAGTATTATAGAAATACAAGTGTATTTAGTATATGATATAATAAAGAGCATATGTATAATATGTAGATATATACATATGTTTTAAATATACATATAGATTATCACGAAGTTATTAAACTTATGAAGGTCGCTCAAGGATCACATTTCTATAATAATTACCAAAATATAAAGACACGTTGAAGCTTGAAACAAAAATGCTACCTTTAATGCTAGGAGCTATTACCAACCAACTGTTCTAATGTCAAGGATACCAACGTTGAAAAAACTGCCACAAAAGCTTTCGGGTTATAAATCTTTATATTGAGTATACGAGTATTCTATAAAGTTCGAATAGCCAGTTCAATGTTTTTCTTCTTAATTTGTTCAGAAACTTATAACATATTTGTATTACCTCCTTTTTGATTTGTAATCACAGTTCTCTCTTGTTTAAGCCAAGCGTCGTAATGTTTCAGTTTTGAGAGTATAATGTGAGATATAAAATATAGTGTAGTGTTTTAGTACAGAGCCTTTAGACCTTGCTTTTGACTATCTCTCTCTCTTATTTTCCTATATATGACATTAGCTATTTTGGGTTTATTAATCCCAATTATACTATTGAACTGATGAAGATCGTTGCAGCGATGTTAAACGAACTCAGATAACAGTTGTTTCGACGGCTGTCGTTCCTTGTAACTTTCTGTAACTACTGCTTTACTAACTCCAGCACTCGAGGTTGTCATTTGTTTGATTCAGTTTCTTCAATCCTTTATAGAGATTAGCATAAAACTTTTATAGAGGAACTATTCAGAATAATAAACAAAAAGATTTTTCTCTGAGCTTTAATAAAAGCTCGTAATCTTAGGATGGAAGCTCACAGTCAATACAAAATTGTACTGACAAACCAAAATAAAACAAGACAGATAAAAGTGATTGTCATCGGTAAAACTGACAACTTCGATATGTTTATTCATGATCAATATTTGTAAGCTTCGAAACATCCAATTTCGAAGTAATTTGGGTTCACTATGAAAGCAGTCAATGTGTTTCTTCACCGAATCAACCAATTTAACATATCAGGATGAAAATTGCACCTTATTGGGACAATTAACGCTCGAAATCGCATTCCCACTTTCCAAAAATGGCATTACGAACAAATTGGTTCTTATGCTGAATCTGCTTGATGAGATCATTACCCAAAAAGTCCAATCATAAATTCTATGAACGAACTCATATTTGGAACCAACACTTTCGTTTATAGTTTTAGAAATACATTAAATATCTGTAAAGTAGTTATAAGGTCACTCAGGTATCAAAAATTATACAATCTGATGATTTTCATGACCAAACTCTAGGCGTCGTGGTGTTAGAGCAAATAAAAAATAGCAGGATAAAATCAGGTTGTGAGAATTTAATGCTTTTACTTTTCCTTTAATAAAGAAATACAAAAATTTGAGAGAACATGAAGTGAGTGATGAGCTTTACTGAAAGCCTGAGCTTTAGTGAAGCCTGAATTTTAGCGAAAGCTAAAGCTTTTACAGAAAAATGCTTAAAATTAATATAAATTTCTTATGTTATAAAGCATTTGGATTAAGGAGACATTCACGCTTTATGTCGCTTGGCATCAATAACAAAAAATAATAGGTTTTGGGGCGTATGATGTGAACTATGATGTTTTGTGAAAACCTTAGACTTAATACAACTGTGCTTTTAGTGAAAGCTCGAGCGTTTATAGAAAAAAGTTTAGAATCGAAATAAAACTCTAACGTTATAAAGTATCAGTGTACTAAAAGAGTATACGTTAAGGATACACTCACGTTTTACGGTCGCTTTCCATCAATAGCAAACATGGCTTTAGTGAATCAGAATAAAAAAAGGGTTTCGCGTTATATAGAATCAGTGTACTGAAACAGTCTACTTTAAGGCGACGATCGTGCTTTTCGGATAACCGTCAAAACAAATACAAAATGTAATGAAAAGATCTATTACTTTAACATAACCTTAAAATTTATGTAAAAAATTTAAAAAAGCAAGATTTTCGATTTTGTGTTGACCTTTCTACAAGAAATTATAAGAACTTTTATCTTTCTAAAAAAATATAATTATTTTACTTACACAAAGTTGCAACTCCACTATATCCAATAGCAAGAAAAATTCAATCCACGTTGCTGGCAAAACAAGGCGCTGAGCTTAAAATGCATAAGCTTTTCACTTGTTAATAAATTTTAAAAATGATTACGATTTAATTTTTTTGCACACTTTTCTCACAATTATGCAATTCATTAATTACTTTTACAATACACAGTGTTGCCAATTGTTAAAAAATTTGATTTAGTATTTTTTTTTTGCAAGTTTCGCGAGCTGCGCGTGTCATTGATATTTTAAAAAATATTTTCTTATTTTACATATGTAAATATGAAAAGACAACGTGTTGCGTTGTAAAACATGTATGTGTTTGTTGTTGTATGAACATACATACATTTGTGAACACCACATACATACATATGTAGCTACTGATTTTTTAGCGCACAAAACAAAGCACAACAACACCAAAAAACACTTAACATGTAAATATGTTTGTATGCATGGACTTTCATGTGCACTTTATATGAAAACATATACAAGTATATACTTATATGAACATACGTTTATATGTTTATGTGTACATATATGTAGCGCAGACTTTTACTAGCTGGGTTTGCGGTCACTTTTTTGTTAGTTGTTGTTTCTTTTTTTCTTGCTTTTTTCACTTCTTATAAATATTACAGGGCATAGTGAGCGAATTCATTCATTTCCATTCTCTCTCTCACTCTGACGATTTACCATACACATTTATTGTACGCTGGCTTGGTTTTGAGCATGAAACGTTGTTTGGACTTGTAAAATACCTGTAAAGAAATTTGAAGTGTTATATAAGTAACTTGGTATGAACTTGTTAAATTAAATATATTGTTCTGGTTGTTGTTGTTGCAAAGCTAGTTACAATTTTTGGTTTGATGAATAAATTGTTTTTCTTAATTTTGTTTTAACTTTTTTTTAAATTATTTCTTCACCAATTTTTTAAATATTTTTTTTATTAATTGTTTTTGGATTAATTTTTAAATTATTATTTTCAATATATTTTTTAGTTAATATTTTTTTAAATTATTACTTTTTTAATAATTTTTGAAATTAATTTTTTTATTATTTGTTTATTTATTAATTTTTTTTCTCGAAATATAGGTTATTATATTATTTGCAGAGAAATAAATTAGAGATCACTTAAAAGACCTAAGTTATGTTAGGTTAAAGGCCGAGTCCCTAATTATTTCCGTGCTATTATACAATGCAGAAACATAAACGATGACGATCTGAGACGAGAAAGCACTTGTAGCATTCGAGAGAACTGTTCTTCGCAAGATCTTTGGCGCCGCGAAAAGTATGGGCTATATGTCGACATGGGTATAATTAGCACATAAAACTGTGCTAGTTGGGCCTGCCGTTCGCATGGAAAATAATGCTCCGGCGAAAGGCTCCTTAAGCTACGAGACCCTTGGGTGGACAACGTAAGCAAGGGCGTCCACGCATCCATTTTAAGGACAAAGTGCATAGCCACCTGTGTGCATTTAGGAATTACAACTGGCGTAAGTCAACTGGCGATTTACCCGAGATGACTGGTTCCATCATCGGTGTTTACAATGGCAAGGACTTCACACAGGTTAAAATCAAACCAGAAATGATTGGTCACTATTTAGGAGAATTTTCGCCCACCTACTAACCAGTCAAGCACGGTAGGCCCGGTATTGGTGTCACCCACAGCTCCAGATTTTTCCTCGGTTGTAGTGCTAAAGAGGAAGAAAAGAAAATTTGATGTCTGGACTACTATTGATACCTCTTATAAGCTTTCATTTGAATTTCTGAGAATTCATAAATATTTGAAAAACTGAATAAAATTTGAAAATTTCTTTACTTCTGTCAGTCATTAATTGGCCAAAAAGCTTGGTTTTGAGTTTTTGAGCATAACGCGAACCTGATCAGATGTGTCATTGTCATCATTTGGCCCATTCGCGATTTGGGACTGCATAGCAACTCGGAATGATTGTCTTACCAGAAAAAATTCAAAGAACTCCAACGAAATTCGGAAGAAAATGGAGAATTTGAGTAGGCCTTACGGGATCTGCCTCGAGTTTCACGATGCTGTTAAGATTGGTCTACAGTTTTGATCCATTTACTTATAATCGATGACATAATATATACAAATATCTACAACCAACTCGAAATAAGAATTATGTACAAATACAAATTTCTAAGGATCATATCTTCTCAAAAAAGTCAGTATTGAGTATAAAGCACTTTCCTTTATCGCTAAAGGTACGAAGCCTATAAATTTTATTTGAAAAGAGGTAATATAAATAACAAATTAATATCTTAACCAAACGCTCAATTCGGACCTGTACTGCCAACAACTGGACCGCTTGAAGGAAGCACTCATGCAGAAGAGACCATTGATCAACAGAGGCCGAATTGTCTTCCATCAGGACAACGCCAGGCCACACACATCTTTAGTGACGCGACAGAAGCTCCGGGAGCTCGGATGGGAGGTTCTTTTGCATCCACCGTATAGTCCGGATCTCGCACCAAGTGATTACCATCTGTTTCTGTCCATGGCGAACGCGCTTGGTAGCTGAAGTTGGCCAAAAGAGAGTCCTGTGAAAATTGGCTCCCCGAGTTTTTTGCCAATAGGGAAGCGAGCTTCTATGAGAGGGGCATTATGAAGTTGGCATCTCGTTGGGAACGCGTCATCGAACAAAACGGCGCATATTTGACTTGAATCGCATTATTGTAACCAATTTTATGAACAATTGAAAATTCAATAAAAATACCGCAAGACTTTTTTGACAACCTAATATTTAACTTAGAACCAAGCAAAAATAACAAAATGTCTAATTGTAATCGTCTATTATGTGCTTGATGACCTTTACTAATGTCGAGATATACATTAGATTAAAAGACAATATGAACCTAGAAATTTGCATTATTTTCGCTAGAGCTATGCCTTTACAATCCGAAACAGTAGCATTGGCATTCTTGTTACTTTTTCCTTTTTAAGAAAGTCGCGTGAAGACCATATCAAAGTTATTTTATTGGTTGACATTCAGAGATTGTTCTGAAGTATTTCAGGGTCAAGAAGAAAAAGTGTTGAAACTCGGTACACACGTTTCTTGCCACCATAAAAAGGTTTGTATTACAGATGAGCGGAATCGAATCTGACTACGCTCACAAAATACCAGTAATAGAAAACCTAAAAAGTGTTATAATTAAGCTCAAGCATATTAAGACCTACCATCTCACGTAAAAAAATTCTCAAAATCGGAGCATAACTTTTCAGAGAACCAGACACCGAATATCTGCTAATATATGGCCAACTTATCACCGAAAATATCGATCAATCTGAGAAATGTCGAAGATAATTAGGAAACGTGCTGTATCGACGGAGTCAACCATAGAGAGAATGAGCTTAGATAAGTGGAGTTCGCTGGGCATTCTAAGAGAAGGTTAGAGTCATGCTGAACATATATTTAGTATGTCGAGGACGATTCTGGTTAAGTAAAAGTATAACCTTTTACAGTGTCCAGAACGAAATTGGGTAAATACTTCCCCTAGATCACTATACCAAATGTACAGGTTTTCAAACACCCGGTTGACTTTATACCATAAATGTATCGCTGATAATGATAATTTTTCCCAAGCAGTATGCCAGTATGGCCGCCTATAAACCGGTGCAAGCCTTTTGAATGGTGTCTACGTCTGCATAACGCTTTCCTTTAATGGGCAAATGCATTTTTCCGAAAAAGAAGAAGTCTCACGGTGCCATATCAGGTGAATACGGGTAGGGGTTAATGGTTAAAATGTGATTTTTGGTCAAATAATCGGTCACAAGCGTTGATCGATGAAACGGCGCATTATTATGCAACAAACGCATCTTCGCGATATTCGGGCAGAACACATCGAATACAGCGCACCTTACGCTTCAAAACTCCAAGGTAGAATACCGCATTAACGTTTTGGCAGGGTGGAACCAATTCTATGTGGACAATGCCTTTGGTATCATAAAAACAAATCAGCATTGTCTTCACTTTTGACTTCTTCATGCCCGGTTTTTTGGGTTTCGGCTCGGTCGGTGAATTCCATTCAGCACTCTGACGTTTCGTTTCGGGATCATATTGAAAACACCACGTTTCACCACCGGCCACAATATTGTAGAGAAAGTTTTTGTCCTTTTTAATGATGTCCTTCTAATGTTGAATTCTGAGCAATTTTTGGTCGTCAGTCAATTTGTGCGGAACAAACCATGCACACACCCTTCGTAAGCTCAAATGTTCAGTCAAAATGCGATAAATCGATGTTTTGGAGATGTTCAATTCCATTTCCATGAATTTTAATTATGATTTCGGCTGATTTTTGATGAATTCACGCACACTTTCGATGGAGTTTCCGGTGATCAGGGATTTTGATTGGCCCACATGTTGATCGCCATTCTCACGACCATTTTGAAAACGTTGAAACCACTCGTGCACTCTACTACGGGATAGGCAATCATCGCCATAAACTTGTTTCATCAATTGAAACGTTTCGGTAAAAGCTTTACCAATTTTAAAATAAAATTTAACACAAACATACTGACACTTAAAACGCTATAACTTCACTTCCAATCAATGAAATGTCATGAAATTCTCACTAGACAATCAATAAAGATAGCATATTCTTACGCACTAATCGACAAACATGTGTATAATTGCGTCACCAGGGGGCGTTAGGCTCTAAAAGTATTATTTATCTTGGAACGCGCCTTGTAGAATAAGTGTCATACAACTACTACACTTTTTGTTGTTATAAATTTCAAAATATGTATTGGTTTTAATTTTCACCATTTAAATATTTGCACTTTTGAGTTTTTTAATTTGCATTTATTATTATTTTTCTTTAATATTATTATTTTTTAATTTTTATTATTGCTTTTTAATTTTTATTACTGTTTTTTTATTTTTTAATCGAGACACACTTTCTGCACCCGGCACACTTTACGCCACCAACCACCAACCTCCTCTCTGCTAAGAAATAATTGATGAAACCAATTTGCAACGCTCTTTGCAAAAATAAGTATGTATTTCCTAATTGTCAAACAGTAGCAAATGCGTTAAATTAGCATCACGAATGTTTATTGCTTGCGTCAATACAAATATGTACTTTTATTTATATTAAAAACAAAAAAAAGTCACGAATTTTTGCCACTTGCCAGCTTTGTTGTTATTGGATTTCTAAAAAACAAACTCCGCGCACAATAGCCGAAATTCAAGCGAAGGCTGCTTTGAACAAACGAACGAACATCTTGAAAATAAACAAATGCCGCGGTGAGTTAACTGGCTGTGTGTTTATTGTTGTTGTGGTGCTTGATTGTACCGTCACTGTATTTTACTGCAACAGTTTCTCCTGCGACTTTTGCGAATGCATGCATATGCTGCTTGAACAGTGAATGTTACATGAGTTAGCAGTGAATTTTAATGAAACATGTTTACAGTAACAAGCTCCGCTGGAAAATTACATTAACAGCGTAATGTTAAAATGCTTACAGAGTACGCGGCATGTGTAATGCAATTTGTGTTTGCATTTCTTATTAGAAAGCCACTAAATGTAGCTAATTGGACATAAACATATTTACAGCGCTCAAAAGTATTAAGCAGAAATCGTGTTTTGGGCGCATTTTGTATATTTTAAGTAATGAACATTTTCTTATAGAAGTGAACACAATTGCATATGTACATATATTTACATATATGTGAGAAATATATGTATATATTTTAATTTCTTTTAATTTGCAAAATGCGGCATGCATGTGATTTTGTGACTAAAAATTTCTTGCAAACAATGTGCAAATTTAGTGCAGAGAGCGCGAGCACGACCATTGCGATGAGTAAAGAAGCGCGTTAACTGTTAAAAATTTCTCTCGCTGTTGCACAATAGTCAGATTTTAAAGCAGAGTACGAAAGTCTTGACTGCTCTTAAGTTTAGTTTTCTTTATTCTTTGTTTTGCTGCACGTCATTTATTATTTGGTTAACCATTTCATTGTTGAAGAACAGTTTAATTTGAATTTATTTTAATTTATTTTTATTGACTGTTAATTTAGCTTACTTTCTTTGCAACTAATCAAATGCTGATTGCAAACACAAATATACACAAACGTGTGTGTTACTAAATAAATAAATAACAAACTGGTTTTTTAATTGAAAAGCATATGGTATGTCAAATCCATGTGAGACGATAAATTTGCGCATTCTTTTGGCTTAGATTTATATCAAAACGAAATCAAGAAATTTCTGTATTATCTTTTCATCTTTGTTTCTTCTAGTTAAGTGCCAAAAGTAGTCAAAAAAAACAACGAGAGGAAACATTCAGTTAGGTTGTAGCTGTATATACGCGAATTAGTTCCTCAATTTACGAGATATCGATGTGAAATTTTGCTTACGTTATTTTCTTTCCAAAACGCCGCTTATTTGGCTAAACCGACGTTATCGGACTGCTATAGCATGTAGTCGCCATAAAAAATTCACAATCACAAATAAGTTCTTGTATTAAAAACTTTTTTGTTTGACGAGATATATTCACGAAATTTGACATGAATTATTTTCCAATCAGCACTATAATCTTCGAAAGTATTTTATTGAACGGATCAATATATCATATACATACATACATAACTGTAATGCAAACTAAATGATTCAAATCAAGTTCTTGTATGAAAAATTGTCTTCTTTAACAAGATATTTTCACCTATCGCAATATCGGTACATTTCGTTCAGATCGGAACACTTTAACATATAATCATGTTATTTTACGGAAATTTTTTTATTTAAGAAATTATCTTCTCGAAATGTCGCATGGATTATTATCCGCAGGAACGATAAATCGCCGTACGACTTTTTCAGATCGTACCACTATAGCATACAGCTGCCATCCAAACCGTACTATGAAAATCAAGTTCTTTTATGGAAACTTTTTTATTTGTAAAGGCTTTTGTGCAACCGAGACTTAATTTTTTTTTATTTTCCATTAAATTCAATATATTTCTCCGTCGTAATATTTCGAATGTATGTACAAACAATTATAAATCTCTGAATTAAGCTGTTTCTTAATAACTTTTATAGCATTATATTGTATTATTTTTTTTTATATATTACCATATTTATTGTCCTACGGTATTACGTTCATATTAACGTTATGATAATTTATAATTATTTTATAATACATAATTTAGACAACGAAGCGCCGTAAGTTTTAAATAAAACAAGGCTTTTGGGTTTAACAAAAATATAAATTATGAAAAACATATGAATTTCTTTAACATTAGCTGCCAAAATTTTAGCACAAATTTTGAAAACTTTCAATATTTTAGGGTTAATACATATGTATATAAATCACAGTTTAAGCATTCTTTTGATTATTCATTATTTTTTATTAGTTTTAATTTTAATTTTTAGTTGAAAAAAATATATTGTATAATGTCAAACTTTTTAAGGGTCACTTTGAAAGATTAATGGATAAATAACAGCTTAAATATTATTTTCCTTATTTATTACACTTTAATAGAGTCAAAAGGCTTTTGTATTCAACTATTTTGAAAAAGTATAAATTATTTTAAATATATAAAACTTTTTATTAATTTGATACTTGAGATGGAAATATTGTAACACGAAACTTGAAAAATTTCCATATTTGAGGTTGATGCATAAATCACAGCTAAACTTTATTAATATACTATGTATGTATTATTAGTCTTTATTTTATGTTTTATTAATTTTTATTTTAATTATTTTTTATACTTTACTTGATTTTTTTTTAAATGCAATCTTTCTCCTTGAAAGATTAATACATAAATTGCAGCTAAATTTAATTTATTTATTATTTAAAATAAACCTTATTTTTTTTTACTTATTTATTAATGTTCATTTTTTTAGTGATTGTTTTTTTTATTTTTTAGTATTTTTATTTTGTTGAAAAATCTCATTTTTACCCCACATAAGCGAAATTTGATTTGGTCTCACGAAAGTATAATTATAATGAAATAAATTTAAAACAAACATACAACAAAACAGCGTAAAATAATTCACTAAATTGTGTTTGTAGAGCAGACACAGCGCCAGTGCAAACCGCTCGTCCATAAACTGCAAAATGTGTGCGAAAACATCAATATTTTGCACGGAAACACACAACTTTTTCTCGGCCATTCGCCAATTTATTTGTGTTGTTTTCTTTTCCTTTCCTTTCAACTTTCTGCTGCCGCTGCTGTTGCTATTGCTCTACAGCTGCGGTGGCACTCTGCGCAAACAGCTGATTTCAATTTATTATGCTATTTTTGCCTTGCCGCACCTACTTGCTGTTGTTTTTGCAGCAACAACTAAAACAAAACGAAAAAACGCAATATTATTTTGCTCGCTCCACGCTCGCATAAGCGTTTGTGCCAGGCAAACGACGAGACAGTGAGGCAACAGCGAATTCAGCAGCAGCAGCGGCAATGGCGCTAGGGCTACTTCCTTGACACAAAATAACACAGAATTTCAAGCGATTTTCTCATAAAATTTAGACTTTTTGTGCACTTTCCTAACTTTGCAAGAAAACGCAACACAAACGCTAGATCCTTGCAGCAACAAACAACCACTAGGAACAAGTAATTGCAAAAAAGCCACACAGAAATAATAAACAACCTGATTTTCGCCTATAAATTTATGCCGTGTTGTTATTGCAGCTTTTACACATGTACGTACGTGTTTTGTCTTCACCCACTCGCTCGCTCGCTTGTTGTGTGACTTGATTTTTGGTGTGTGTTTTAGCTTTTATTTCAATTTTTAATCATTTGTTGTTTACCCACTAAATATTCACTACACTTTTTTGATTACATTCAATTATGTTTACTTTTTATTACGAACTAATAATATCTATGAAAATATTAAACTTTTACTACACAGTGACACGTTTTGTTGTTGCATGACCCAATATGCAACGGGAAACACGCGGAACCGAATGACCACAATCGTTGAAAATCCGTTTAAAACTGAATTCCAAGCAAATTCGGACCCAACATATTAATGTCAGTCAACGCTGCTCTCAGCGTTCCACTATGTAATTATGTTTGTCCACTGTTATATGCATATCTAGTTAACATACTCGCCTGCATGTACATGTTTGTGTGTATATTGGATAAACAACGAATGAATGGAGAAACAAACCAATTCTCACAACACTTTGCCATATGACATTCGCAGCTCAGCACGCAACACTTGTGAGCGTAATTTTTAACAGCATGTGGCGCTGTCAAGTGACTGCATTGTGGCCACTGCTGTTGAGCGCCAAAAGCCAGTTGGCATGGCTCTCTACAGTCGCATTTAGTGGCAGTTGCTCTCACTCACATATGCTCGCTAGCCCCCTTACATTTGTTTACCAATTATATCGTGCTCAGTTGGTACACCGCTCTGTGTTTTATTACAGAGCGGCATGTAGCGGATTTGTGTGAGTAATTCACTTGTACTTTTTGTTAGAAAGAGATAAGTATTGTGCTTTGTTATTAACTGTCAGCTGAAGTTTAGTGGTGCGCTAATGCAACACTAGTAGAATGTGACAGTTGAGAGTGGTGGCGAGTTTTAGGCACCACTGTAGCTTTGTATTATGTTTAATGAAAAATGTTGTTAAAAATAAATAAAAACTTAATAATAAAAGAAACTTAATTTAAATATTTAATTAACTATAAAAAAGTGTTGAATTCAAATTTAAAAAATATATCGCCAATCCACCTGCAAAGTTGAAAAACTTTCTTAATAGCAGTCGGCAAAAGGAGCCCCTGGCAAAAATATCTCGTTCCTTTTGGAATTCTTCATGCTTTAATTAGACAACAACTTGTTTAATCGAGTTAAAGAAAGAGATCAGTCTCGTCACTGCTTCTTCTACTTGTATACTAAACCACACACACGATCCACCTTTAAGTCTTTTACCACCCCCCTTTTTTCGTTGAAGTCGTCATTTATCCTTACAATACGTCCAAAAATACTGCTTAGGACTTTTCTATCGAACACCCCAAGCGCCAGCTCATTACGTTTTATCATCATTTATGTATGTATGTGCCTGCGCCATACAAAAGCTTAGTACAAGAGGGTTAATTTAGTATGTCGAAATGAGGCTCTATATCTTATCTCTCTCAGGGACCGCACCAAGTAACTTGTGTAGTCTTGGACAGCACACTGCTGTAGAAGCACAACGTGGAAGAAAGAGGCACAACCTCCATTGCACTGATGCTACACAGCTATTGAAAGGCCAATTCCGTTCTCGGTGCATTAGTATGGTGGCCAAAGGAAAGAGGCTCGCTGCGCTATGCATAACGGGAATCTTAAGAACAATTCCAGCGGCTAGTAAACATAGAAAAATAAGGCGTTAACGTATATTAGCTACGCGCAACACTCTAAACTCGAAAATGGAGGATGGTGTTGGTGCGAAAATATACTCTCCAGAGTTAGGCATAAGACTGTTTTTTAAGTTTGCCGAATCACTCAGTATATTTTAAGCTGAGCTCTTTACTATTGCTAAAGCCGCGGAGCTGGCCTTTATTCGAGTGTAAAGTAATGCACCTGCAGGCAATTCCAGAGTCAACATCTACGTAGACTTCCAAGCAATGAAGGCAGTATACTCGTAGAGAAAAAGCAGAAGTGTCTTGGGAACCAGGACAGCAGTGGATAGTGTTGCTGGAAGCAAGCAACTTTACTTCTACTTGGAGCCAGGCCACAAAGGTATCGAGAGCAATGAAATAATGGACGAGATCGCCTTGAATGGTGTACGACTAGCACCTGAAAACGTGATCAACCTGCATTGTCTTTATAACGATCTGAACAGAAGCATGGTAAAGAAAATAAAAACCCGATGAAATGAGCTACCTGGGTGCAAAACTGCAAAAGTTGTGTGCAAAACAGTAGATAGGAAGTACACAAAATTCCTATTAGCACTCGATAGAAGAGATTGTAGGAACATGGTCGGAATACTAACTGGTCACTGTGTGGTGGCGACACACGTCCGCAGAATGAGGCTGACAGATCGAGAAGACAGCAGGAAATGTCTAGAGCAAGGACCAAAACTGGTCTACGCGTGGCTTATTGGCTTACCAGATTAACCTAGCCTAACCTTTATCCTAGTTGTCCACTAAGCTCGTAAAAGCAGGGATTCTTAATTGTTATACTACGCTGAATCCTGACTTGTCCTTGACTGCTTCGAAAATATAATTCCCAGTTATAAACTTATTCTCCTTGGCATTCCTTCTTGTTAGGTTTGGTTAAATGGTACGAATAATCCTCGCATCAAGGGTGGCGCAGGATCTAACCTAGATAGCTGTGAACGCTGATCTTTTGTTATTCCTGAAACTCTTAGGTAGGGATCCAGCAGACATTTTTAGATCGCGAAGCTCTCTGAAACTATTTACAAGAATTTTATTAAGGTGGCTAATATCAATACCACCAACTTCGATGTTTTAACTCCAGTCTGGCAAAAGCTGGGCAGTTTAGAAAAACGTGTCGAGATAATTTTACCTCTCCTTTTTCCATATAGTTTAAGAAATTGGATCCGATAATATTGCATACAATATCTAACCACCGCGCATGTAAGGCTATTGAACAGGGTCCTCAGAAAGCCGCTAATGGCGGCGAGATGAACAAATAGTTCAGAGGACCATTGCACTCTTCTTTGGACCAGAAAGATCCCGCGGTCGGACAATTGTTTCTTGTTAATCAACGCTTGCCAAGCCCATGGGAGTCTATAGATCCAACGCAAGAGCGTAAAAAACAGCGGCTACTGACTTGTTGTCAATCTGGTAAAATTGGGAAGGGTGTCCTCTGTAGTTAACTCATCGACTTTACAGTTTCAAGCGATACGGCTGCGACTCGGAACCCAAGCAAGTCATATAGCAAATTAGCTTGTTGCCATTGATAAAGTTCCCAGACCCTCTTTGGTAAGTCTAGGACACATTGTCAGCGCTACCTTCTGTTAGACCACATATACATATTTCGTCATGCTTCATTAATCGCCAGATTCATTTTGCCAAATTCCCTGCCGATACCCACAATCCACAAATCCCACAAGACATCTTGTTATCTAATCTTACCTTTTAATAGACAAAGGAACATCGGATGTCAATTTCATATTTCCGTGTCTTTGGGATTTGGCGAAGTGTGAATATTCGGTCAATTTTTCAGACAAGCTGGTATATGCTCTCTATCAACGCACCTCCACTGTCCTTCAACAGTTTCGAAAAGAAACCATGTGCGCCAGTCGCTTTGCCGATGAGTCGCCGTAATTCTTAGATACATATATAGCAGAAATAATAAGCCAGTAGAAATAACATCCAGCGAGAGTCTATCTCGAAGTCAAATCTTCTCTATTCAATAGTTTCGAAGGAACTATCTCATGACTTTACCTCAGTTGCTCTTTGAATGTTGTAACACATATTCATTTTCTGATCAAATTTGAGCTAAACTGTCAATAGAAATCACCTTCAAAATTAACTCCTGATTTAATACAAGCATGCCAATATACATATCATCCAGTTTTCCATACACTTGTTATAAGTCAGTGCTGGGATGAAACTCAGCGCATTTTGGTCTTTTGGATTCATTTTTGTTGTAAACTCAAGTCTTCGCCAGTAATGGTGTGTTCTATTAATGTAGGGTCTTCAGCTACGTTGTGAAATACCTATTCTGTGACCTCTACTCGACGTCGTTTTGTGCTGCCTATTAACATGCTGCATACCCAAAACATAAACCAGAAAGTGAATGGTCGACTTGCAGGAGACAAAACAGCTCTTTAAAATTTTTCTATTTTTGTTTTTTTGCAGGTGAGTAGGTGGAAAATGCCTTCGGCATCATCAGTGCTGTCGTCGCAGAAACGATACGTGCCACTTGCAGGTTACTAAAAACTCCCCCTCAAGGGAACCGTCGTCCACCCTAGAACCACATTTGCATTACTTCAGGGTGGCGTCCCAATTTCCTCATTGAGAGATTTACATCTGCGCATCTACGACCAGTTCCCGTTTGTTTTTGCGCACAAAATTGAGGACTTTACTTCTCAATTGCCTACTCAGTTCGAAGTAGCACCTGTTGTGGTCGATCGTAACGTTACGAGATAAGCAGCATGTTTTCTTTCCGCTGCGACGCGTCACTCCTCGTCGTACCAGCATTCTTTTGCATTCCCCGAAAACCAATGGTTTCGATTGCAGCTGTACGTAAGGAGCTTGAAATGTCGTCCCACAGTTCTTTAATACCGAGTGGCTGATGAGTGCTCTCAGAGAACAGGAGTGAAAGTCGGTTAGAAAACCGTTTGGATGTCTGTTGTGATTGCAGCTTCTCGACGAACCTTTCTTGTGCTTGTTGACGTGCGTTCTATGCTGCACAGAAGCGGGTGCGAATCTTGGCTGCAACAAGATAATGGTCCGAGTCGATGCTTGGACCTTGGACCATAGGCACGTCTAAAACACTGGAGTCGTGTCTTCCGTCAGTTCTCATAGGTGCGCTCCAAGCGCTCATGGAAGGCATCTTTGGTTTAATCGTGCGTGAGCGCAAATCAGCGATATGTTGAAGGACCTCGTTTTGATGCGGATTGTGGCTAGACGTTCATCCACCGGAGTGAATAATAGCACTCGGCGACGGAGTCTCTCTCCCACCACGAATCCCACACCAAACTTGCGCTCATTTATATGGCCACTGTAGTAAATGCCACAAGAACCTAGTCGCCTCAGTCCTTGTCCCGTACATCGCATTTCTTGGACGATGGTGATATCAGCCTTCAAATCGTAGTTAATTCGTTTGCCATGGTCGTCATCAAAAGGGGGGTCTCTCACCCGAGGCTTGTTGTACTTCTTCATTGGGTGCGTTTTTTTATGTGGCGGGTCCCAAACCCAGCGCCCAACCTTATGTAGGGGGTATTTCGCCTTCTCTCTTTAGTTCGCCTCCAAACGGATGTTCTTAGGCTACCCAGAGGATATTTGGTCAAAGACCGGAAGTCGTGAGCTGCTTGACCCATATGCAAAAGAATCGTTTCTAGCCACTCCCAAGTGAATGGCAATCAGTGAACTTTCCTCACTTGCGTGAACTTCTACACATGACACCTTCCTCCGTATAATAGGATGCTGATTGTTGTCGATATTAGGAGCTTTTTCTTCCCTTTGCTGGAACCCACTATGTTGGTTATTAGCCTGTTAAGTTGGAAGGTGATTTTCGTTAAGAATTTTTTTTTTCTGTGGTGTACTCGATTTATACGCAGAAAGTTAGTCTGGGGTTCAGCCTTACGCCTAGGTAGTTTACTAATTTTTTTTTAGTCGTTTGCATACTTAGTTCGAGGGGTATATGCTTATTTGTTAGCAGTTTTTTCCATATCATGATCTCATTAAGCTTTCTTCGCGCTTCTTCTGTGTCTCGTGCTGTAATTACTGCTACAATGTCGTCCACGTAGCCAATTAAGTATGATTCGTCTGACATTTCGAGTTTTAGTATAGCGGCGTAGCTGATGTAATACCAGTCTGGTCCTAGATTGGATGCTGCTCTTGAGGTGACAGCTATCGCCAAACGCCTTCAACAGCGCTAGATGGATGGATATGATCCCATAAAAGCTTTAAAATCCCCGGCTACTTCAGAACTGTAGTACAGTTCCCGGCTACAAACGAAGCTGGAAGACTCTCTCCTAGACAACACGGCTTTAGACCCGGCAGATCAACTCTAGGATATGTAAAATGCGTCATTAAAAGTGTAAAAGCCGCACAGCATAGATGACATAAATACAAAACAATAGTGTTGCTGGAAATTTTAAATGTGCGCTGTTGAAGGCGTTTCGGACAGGTGACGAAACGTGGTGTTTCCAATATGATCCCGAAATGAAACCCCAGAGTGCTGAATGGAAAGCACCGGACGAAACCCAAAAAAATCTCGCATAGGGAAGTCAAAAGTGAAGACAATACTGATTGTTTTTATGTTCCAAGGGTATTGTCCACATAGAATTTGTTCCACCCGGCCAAATGTTAATGCGGTATTCTACCTTGAAGTTTTGAACCGTTTGATGCGCCGTATTCGAAGTGTTCGGTCCGAATATCGCAAAGATGAAAGTTGGCGTTTGTTGCACGGTAATGCGCCGTCTCATCGATCGACGTTTGTGACCGATTATTTGACCAAAAATCAAAAGGCTTGCAGCGGCATACTGGCGGTCATCCTGGCCAACGAGCTAACACACTCGTTCGACATACTTTTGGACCGGGCAAAAAGCTGTATTGAAGCAGAATGAGAATATTTTGAATAAAATAAATTGATTTTACCGAAAAAAAAACATTTGTTCTGTCTTTTTTTAAGTCCTGCAAAGTACTTAGGTTCTGTTCTGGATCGCTAACACTTTTTTGTGTGTGAGGAAGATTACGTTTACGATGTGATCCATTTTGGGAGCGATAAAGTTTGTTGGCTTTGCTCGAACACGGAGTTTCTTCATTACGATTTGATACCCAAATCTCCAGGTTTTGTTAATATCCTTGCCTACCAATTAGAGATAGGTTTTCGACACATGGAAAAAAACTAAATTAAATCATGTGTTTACATATAGACCTTTTATGAGAACCTACGCTAAATTTTACCACAGCAGGCGAGTATTTTTGAAAGTTGCCAAAATAAGAACATTTGTTTTCAAATAATGTACAGGGTGATTTTCTTTCGGCGCGACTGTACTTTGGAACATGCTTGCACCGTCTGGATTCGGTAGAGGGCGCTTCTAGCTAACGAACGAGCGGCTAGTCAATTGTTTCCGAGCACCTGGAAAGTCAGGACAAACATTTTCGGGAAAAGGTCGCTGATGAAGACCGGCAGAATGAGCAAATCCAAGGTGAAAACGATGTTCATTGTGTTCTTTGACATCAAAGGTATCGTCTATCATGAATTTGTTCCTTCTGGACAAACCGTCAACCCCAAGTCTTACGCGGAAATCCTCAAGAGACTCAAACGAAGGGTCAAGCGGTTCCGACAAGACATCGCAGCCGATTGGAAGTTGCACCACGACAACGCCCCGGCTCCCACCGCCTTTCTTGTGAACAGCTACCTAACCAAGACCGGCATATTTTAGTGTTATCACTATAACCTTAAAAATTTGTAGAGAGAAAAACAGCTTTTTATTCAATTGTATTAAAGTATAAAATTTGTATTTTATTAAACTATTTTATTTTTTAGTTTATACAAAAGTTAAACACACAGAAAATTATTATTTAACACACAAACACCATGTACATACATACATATTTTGAGAATAAATTATACCGCTATATACTTACTTATATACAAATTTATGTCTACATATTTTGTCTATGTTATTACTACTGAGCTACAAATTAACAGATATATTTACATACATTTAGGTGCAGGTATACCCAATCATTTAGTATATTTTGTAAATTTTTCCAGTTGGGAATGTATTTTTTTGTTGTAAATAGATCGCAAAATATATAATTGTATACATATATGTAATTATATATATTTATATGTATATGTATATGTCTAGATGTAATATAACATATATGTATATATTATGTGTTACTTTTATAAGTATTTGGAAGAGGCAAAAATACTTCTCAAAATAAAGTAGTCGGTCTTAATGGGTATAAAAATCGGAACATACAATCCATATATAGTAATTATGACGATTTCTTTTGGCAATCTAGCAAGTTAAAAATAGACTTCCGAATACATACTGTATACTACTTATCTACATAATTTTTTTTTTTTTTTATTAAAAAAACCTTTTCTTTAAAATTAAGCTTTACAAGTAATTTTCTATTATTATAATTTATAATATGTTTTTCATATTATTTTTTCCGTTTTGAATATTTTCTATATTTTTCCTTACTGTTTTCTTAGTTCTCAAGTGAAAAGGCACATTTCATTTATTTTCACTATTTTCTAACACATTGTACGGCATCCACTAAAGCTGAAGGAACCAAATACACTGATCAATTTACTAAGCAATATAAATCTGCTATTTATAAATCTTAAACTACTTGTAGTTACTTTTGGTACATTACTAGTCCAGCTTAAACTTATTACTTTCACGAATATTAATTAGTATAATAATTTGGCCCTTCACCCTGTTTCATTAACCAATAACTTGGTATACTCAAGAAAATCGTTGATCCGTACAAACTATCTGTGGAATAATGGAGAGTTTTGGCAATTCAAAAGCTCCCTCAAGTCCTAACGTATTTTTGCGAAGCCCTCGCCCTATCTTGAATAATTATTTTAAAGATTACCCAACTTGCCGTAACTTATTCGAACTCATGACCATGCAATGACTAACTGGAAACTAATTAATCTTGGCTCTGACGATTCTTCAACCATTTCTGAAGGACTAGGTCGAGAAACATCCAACTATTAATTCAAACTAATTCCCTTTAAAACAATGTTTGAAAGATTTGACAATCAGAGATAAATACCGCTCATTTCAAGGAAAGTACTTTCAAAATATTTGGTAATCTGAAGGCCTTGTAAAGGATTGGCATTGTGGTAATCAATTAAACTCATTACTGTTCAAAAAATTTTGGCCGGATCTTAAAAAATCAGAGACCACTAAAGCATGTTAAGGGATGATCTTGAAGCATTTGGTAAACTTGGATCGAATAACCTACGAAATAGCCCACAAGTTTTATTAATCAGCCAATGAGAGGATATATGCTTAAATTATTTAGTTCTCCGATATTTGGGAAACAGTTTTGTTTCACATTAAGGATTTATGTGAGGAATATTTAAGAGGGTTTCAAAGCAGTTCCGCTGACAGTTGGGTGTACTTAACCGGAATGGTCGTACATTTATACCCGATCATGGATCGTCATTCTGGGAGTCAATCCTTGGTGAAAACTCATACCTCTTAAAACTATTTTCGACAGACTTTTGAAAATAAGAGAAAACAACTGGTCATTTCAAAGAAAGAGCTAGAAGTGCTTGGAAGTCTGAAAATGATTTACCAGCGAGATAGTACATAAGTTTTACTATTCAGACAATGCTTTACAATTGCTTGCATCTATATTTCTCAGATATTTTCATGAAGTTGTGCGTTTCTCTTAGGATTTACTAAGATTTTTTCTGATATCTCAATATAGTTCTATGCTAAAAGTTTTCTACAGTTGTTGCTTCCAGTTTTGGTTGAGTCTTCGCTTTCGTAATTTACGGTTTGGCAATATCTGATAAATGAGATACCTAAAAGTTCTAAGCAGACTCCGAGTTAATGGATATTTGAAAATCTGTTCAATTGAGAAATTCGTTTGAAGGACTTAATACCAACTCTAAGTATCTGTAAGATGGTGGTCAGGGACTTCAAAATATGTAAGCAAAAGTTTAATTGATCAAGCAAAATTTGCTGTCATTTAATTGGACGCGTACTACAGTGAGCAAAAAATAGTGAGACTTTTTAATTTAAATTTCGCACTGAAACTCTTCGAAATACGAGCGAGTGTTTTTGATTGCTACAAGTTATTCAAAGAGAGTCGAGTAGCATTTACGACGAACCACGTCCTGGACGGCCATCAACATCAATTCATGATCAATACGTCAATAAAATAAAGGAATTCATGCTTGAGAATCGAAGCTTAGCGTCTTTGAGACATCGGAGGGATCAGTGAAAACCATTTGGAAAAATCATTTGGGAATAAGAAAAGTGATAGCATGATTGATCATTAAATTTTTCAAAAAACAGCGTTCCGTTATCATCTATTAAACAATGCTTTCCGATTAAAGATATGTCATATTATTGCTGGCGATAAGTTTTGGATCTATGCTTTCGACCTGGAGACAGACGATTAATCGGTCGAATATTGTGGTAATGGTGAGCCGAAACCGAAACAATGACGTCAAAGCAGCCCACAATCAAGTATATGTTGACTGTTTTTTCGATTATCGAGGTGTGGTGCTCTGCGAATTTCTTCCGAACGACCAAACTGTCAACACGGAATACTACTTTAGTGTTATGCGTCGTTTGCACTAAGCTATTCATAAAAAAAACCGAAATTATGATAATGCAACGTCGCATACTGCATTGATTCTGCGTAATTCTGATTCTGATTAAGTTCCGCGTGACTTATGGATATTCAGGAAACTCAAACAAGCGCTCCAGGGAAACCGTTTGGAGTCAATGGAAGACATTAAACGTGAATCGCTACGCTTATTGAATTCTACTCTGGAAATTGACTTTAACAATTGTTTCGAGGATTGGAAAAAACATTTGCAGAAATGTGAAATTCGCAAAGTCGAAATACTTTGAGGGTAACGAAAAAGATTTTGAAGATTAAGAATTTAAAGTTAGAACAAAGTCTCAATATTTTTTGCTCATAGTAGTATACTCGATCAAAGATTGCCATTTTGGCAATGTTTACTAAAAATATTTCGTAAAAAAAAACATGGTATGAATTTTTATTCTTCTTTCGAAAGCCTACTGTAGTGATAATTTTTTCGAAAATCAGTTAACTGTTTTTTTTTTTCAATTTAAAAAAAAAAATCATTGATATGAAATTTAAAACTTAATTATATAATTTTTATCGATATATTTTTCTAATTATATAAAATCATATTTAAAATAAAAATTATAAATTAAAAATAAACTGAATATTTTTCTTTTCTTTTTTTATACTCTTGCAACCAGTTGCTACAGAGTATTATAGTTTTGTTCACTTAACGGTTGTACGTATCATCTTAAACTAAACGAGATTGATAGAGGGTTATGTACATATAAATGGTCAGGGTAACGAGAAAAGTTGAAATCCTGTCTGTCCGTCCATGCAAGCTATAACTTGAGTAAAAATTGAGATATTTGGATGAAACTAAACGTAATCGGACCACTGGCACGCCCACAAATGATGAAATCGGATGAAGACCCCGCCCACTCCTCATGTGACCGTACTGTTCAAAACTACTAAAAGTGCGATAAATCGATAACTAAATGTGCCAGAAACGTAAAAATTTGCCGGCGGGATGGTATGACAAGGCTTTATTGGAACCGTTGTAAAAATTCAACGATTCCTATATGACGATGTGAAAATAAGCGACATCGGACAATAACCACGATTACTTCCCATATAGCACAATTTCTACTTGATTCGTTCAGTTTCCAGCATACAAATCGAAAAGCAATTAATATAACGGGATAAAACTTTGCACGAGTAATGCCTTTAGTGTATGTCACTTTATGACAAAAATGTGTTCGAATCCAACCAAAACTGTTCAAGACCCTAGGTACCGAATATGTGGAGCCCAGTTCCTATAGTTGACTGTTATTCGAAAATATCGGTCAATGTCTGAGATATGAAATAGAAATTCAGATAGAATCCTCTTCCTGCAGTAGTAATTCTGTGTATCCAAAATGAGTGGAATCGGGTCAATACTTTCCTGCACCCCCATATACTTAATATGAAGATTTTCGAACTTCCTGGTGACTTTATGCTGGATATATCGGGCAATATTTGAGTCATCTCAATGCAAGTTTCAGAACATATTTAACTCGTAACAGTATATCATTATACCTAAAATGAATACAATTGGGCCAAAACTTCACCTAATCCCCATATGACTACTACAAGGATTTTTGAACATCCGGCTGATTTTGTATAATAATCACGTATAATGATTTTGGTTTTTCTAACAAATCTTATGCCGAATATATACATACGTAGGTGAGACTTTAAGTTATATATGGTGTATGTATATATAAAATTGTTTGGATTTCGATCCTCAGGTTGACGTTTTACATCGTGAGGTATTTCCCAGGCTTTCATTCTTGCAAGTTGCAAGAGTATAAAATGTTCGGTTGTACCCGAACTTAGCCCTCCCTTACTGGTTTTAAATATATTTTTTATCTTATTTTATAAACTAAAGTGAATAAAAAAATTAATAAAAAATATAAAATCATAATTTAAAATATTAGAATGCAAAAAAACAAAATATTCCAATTGAAAAAAACCATTTTTTATCCAGAAAATTATAAAAGATATATATAAAATAAAGAAAACACTCCAAATTAATTTAAAAAAATATTGCATTGACATCATTTATTCAGATATTTTTATATTTAAATTAATAAAAATTATCATAAATTTTTAGAAAAAAATTATTTCACTATTCAATGAATATTTATTGTAACAATGCGCAACATTGTAAATTAATTACTTTTTATTCACTATCTAAAAATTAACACTAAATAAGGTAAAATTTTTTGATGAATAACTCATTTTAAAAATATGTGTATACAATTATATGGAAATAAATTTATGTATGTAAATAATAGTTTTCAACGCTCCACATTTCACACGCTTTTTCACTAACTAACAGGCGCTCACTACACATTTTCTTAAGTAAATAATACAAATTTAACATATTGGAGAAAAATTAAATTAATTAAACAATATTTAAAATTAATTTAAAATACTTCAATTAGCAGCAATAAATCGTATTGTTTTTGTTTATAATAAATGATAATTTAAAAATATATTTTTTTATAAAAACTATAAAGTTGTTCATAAAATATAATAAAAATAATCTTTTATAAAATTTATAATATTTCTTTAATTTTTATATTTTTTTTTATAAAAATTTTCTTAATTTTTTTTTTCGAAAATTACTATTTTGTAATATTTATATGCATGTACATACATAAAACTTAAGGCAACTTGCGTAAACAAATTTACTAATTTTATTTTTATTTCTATTACAAAAACAAATATAATTAAAATAATATGTACTTCTTTAGTATGATATGCAGTTATTTACATTTCATTAAACTTTTATCATTTTTGAATTACAAATGCATGATTATAAAATTTAATGTTAAAAAACAAGTTTTTAATCAATAAAAAACAAATTTTTAATCAATAAAAAACAATTAAAAAAATTTTAATTTTTAGCAATTTAATTAATTATTAATTAGTTCAATTAATTTAAAATAAATTGAAATTTATAAAAATAATTAATTTTATTAACCCATTAACTTAATTAATGAAAAATTAATTAAAATTTATTTAATAAAATGCTTTTAATTTCATTATTTCGATTCATTCAATTTAATTCAATTAATTAAAATTTTCATTAATTGAATTTTTTTAAATTAATAAATTAATAAAATTAAAAATTAATGAAATTTTTCATAAATTTTTTTTTCAATAAGAAGTGTCAAGTTTTTAATTTTTTTTATTACTTTAGTTTATTGATTAAAAACATTTTAATCCTTTTATGAATTTAAAATTTTAATTAAAAAAATATTATTTCATATAAATATACATTAATTTTTTTTTATTAAAAAACATCGGGTTTAAAATTTTTATAATTATTTTAGTTAACTGATTAACAATATGTTTTTTTATAAATTAAAAATTTCTTCCTAATAAAAGAAGCTTAATTAAAAATATATTATTTAACTGTAAAAAAAAATATTTAACAAAGTATGATTTAATTGAAAAAATATTTCTTTCATATTAAATATATTAATTTTTTTATTTTTCATATTATAATTTTTTATGTATTTTTTAATTTAAAATTGATTTTTTTTTAGTATTTTTTTATTTTCTCTTTACTTCACCTGGTTTTATTGATAATTTAATTTTTGCTACACAGGATACTAAATAAAACCCCAAATAAAATTGTACAAAATAAAAAAAAAAATACATTACATACATGTATGTATGTGTGAATTTGAACAAAAAAGAACCTTACGAAAAATTATATTTTTTATAAGTCTATGGAAAATTAATAAATTTAAACATTTTTATATAAATTAAAAATTTCAATATAATTTGAAAAAATCAAAATATATTTTTAAGTAAAATTAATTTTGTAATCTTTTCCAGCCAGCAGAAACTTTTGTAATTTGGATTTTTTTCAGAGAACCGGATTAGGTGGGATATTTCACTGTAAACAAATGTGTGTGGCGGCTTGTTGTGGCAAATTTCGGTATACTCATTAAAATAGTTTTTAATCCTGTTACAGGATTTACACTGTTAACAGTAAATTATATTCTAACGAAAGTCACATATTTGTAATAAAACAGTTGGCGTAAAAAATTTAACATAACTTAATTAACTTAAATTAAATTAAGGGCAAAATCTTGAATACGAAGTGCGCTTGCAACGAAACGTTATGCAACCATATTAAATTATGTCTATGTTTGCGTATATTTTCGTTTATTTCATTTTTAAAGCACTAAAATTGCAACACATTTCGCTAAGGCAATGGGAAGGAAATAAAAAACTAAAAAACTTAAGTGAAAATATACATTTGAAATATCTACTTAAAAGAATCACTGGTTGCTGCTGGTGCTAGCAGTATAGGATTTTTCAAGAGTTTGGAAATCTCGAAAATATTTTTTTTTTTTATTTTTTTATTATATTAAATTTTTTTTATACATTTATATCAAAATATAGTTTTTTTTTGTTGAATATTATGTTGTTTTTAAACGTTTTTATTAAATAAAAAAATCTTTTAAATAAAATAATAAACAAATATAATAAAATTTTTAAGATATTTTAAAGATATTTAAATGCACTGTTAAATTATAAATGTGTAATGAGAATTTATTGTTCCTTTTCACATCCATTTGACCTTTTTTTTAATAAATTTCTGTTTTGTTTGTTTGAAATTAGCAAAAAGCATTTGAAATAGTCAAAAATTAAAATTTACGGATTTCTTAAATTAAGTAAGAAAAAATTAAAAAGGAGATAACACAATTATAAATTGTAATTACTGATAGCTACAAAAACAGATACGGAAAATTTAAAACCAAAAAATTTTCTAAAATTTAATTACGAAAAATTAATAAAATTATATACATACATATTTTAAATACAGAATACTAAAAAATACATACCAAATATTAAAAGTCACAAATGTTTAAAACTTTCAATATTAAAAGTTTATTAAATATTAAAAAAAATTTAAAGAAACAATTTTATTTAAACTTAAAAAACTAAAATTTAAATAAAGAAAACCAAAAATTAAAATGAAATTATATATTTTATTTAGAGATAGCAAGAAAGTTGATATCAAAAATTAAAAATAAGATTTATAATTAATTAAAAAAATTAATATTAAAAATTTTTTTTAATTAAAAAAAAATTAAAATTAAAAAAAGAAACAACTAAAAACTAATAAAAGTATATACATATTTTAATCTGAGATAGTTAAAAATAGATCCAGAAAATTAAAAAAAAACAAATGGTATATTGTTTTTGTTCTGTCAATTTAAAATTATTAATAATAATTAATTACTAAATGTCAAAGAAGAGTTATATTGCTAGTTTTGATTAGTGCGATCCAAAAAACATTCATTGAAAGGAAACCAGCTCCCGTAATAAATTTACAAAATACAATAAAAAAAAATTATGTTGCACAACAAAAATGTTTCTTAACTATTGTTATATAAAATAAAACAAAAATCATACTGAAGCTTCGAAAAAACTTTAGTTCAACACAAAACTAGCTGCCTATCCTTAAACTAAACCCATTTACTAATTTGTTTGCTGTTAAATAACTTTTAATTACTTATTTTTTGATAATTTAACCGAAATTTATAAATTAATAATTTTTGCTTTCATTTAAAATTATTTTGCAAGCATACATAAAATATGGTAAATTTTTATTTTATTTTTTTTTTATAATTTATAGAATTGTTATACGTTTTTATTATAAAAGTATTTGTGCGTTTTTAAATATTTAGTCTTTTGTATTAGAATTTTAAAAATTGTGATTTTCACCTTTTTTAAGCTGACGCTGAAAATTATTCGCTTTCGAACTGAATTTTATGGGCTCAATTCAAATTTTACTTAATTTCTTTAGTATTTATATAAAAAAAAAAATTGTTTAATTAATTTATTTAGCATATTTTATCATATGATTGTGGCATTTTGTTTTTTTTTTTTTTTTTTGCAATATCTGTAAAAAAATTAAAAAATCATCGCTTACAATTATAAAAACATTTGATACTTATTTTTAATAAATTGTGTAAATAAAAAGGTTTTAACCAAAAAGATAAAATTGTCCTGTTGTTTAGAGACACACTATTTCCAAAACATATTTCCCGCATAGGTTAGGTTTTGTGTTTTAAGAATTTTACATCAATTTTTTTTATAAATTTGGTTTATTTTTTTACCATCACACTTAGCAAAGCTCCCAATGCATATTTTTAGGATGAATTAAATTGATTGACAATTAGTTCAATGCTAGATATTTGAAAAATAATTTTTAGTGCATGAAAATCATCTAGAATTTAACTGAAAATATAAATTTTTATTGTAATTAAATCACTATCTTTGCTGATTATTATTTTTCTTGCAGTAAATATGTTTTAATGGCCAAAAAAAGAATTATTATTATAAACCGTGTTCGTTCTGAATTTTCAGCGAGCATTTTGAGATTTTGTTTGTTGCTACGGGAAGAACCACAGTTTTTTTTTTGTTTCCTCAACAACAATTATCATTATTAACATACATATTTAACGAGTTTTTGCGCTTCATACTCCAAAAAAAAGTGGTTGATAGACAACTCTAAGAAAAGCTTTTCAAGTATGGGCTCTTAATTGTAACGTGAAGGAGCTCCGCCTAACGGTTTTCTTTCTATTTTTTCTTATTATTAGATAGAAAAGCTAGTATCTCGCTTCCAACTGTTTAAGAAGATATTTCGTTTTGCGGATTTTGTAGGAAATTGCTCTTCCAAACAGGCCTACGGAATTGAATATGAATTTTTCAATGAAAAAACTCGTAATTGCAAAGCTCATCGTCCTGTGGAAAATCTTCAGTTTTTTTCAGAGTACCAAGCGAAAAAATTCTTTTTTTTTACAAACCATAATAAATTTATTAAGTATTAACCGTTTCCGAAGACAGTCGAGTCTACGTAACCGGAACGGACCCGGATTATTTATCCCGTCAAAGACTGTCAACTCGGCAGAATTCTGTCGCTACAATAACCAAATGTGTTGTTTTTAACACAGTTTAAATACCGTTCAACACAATTTTTAAAAATTCACTTCAAACAGCTTTTGACTTCAAAAGCTCAAAGCTTTCTAAAAAAAAACATATTACTTATTTAAAAAATAATAACTTAAATTTCAATATTTTCATGCAACATTTCAACAGTAAATTAATAGATTATTCAAGATATATAATTTTTTACTCGCACGAAATATTATAATTAAGGCATTTTGAAAAAATAAAAAAAATAGAAATAAAATTACAAAAAAAATAAAAAAAATATAGAATTACAAAAAAAAAATTAAAATTTTTATTAAAAATTATTAAATATGCAAACAAAAAATAATTTTAATTCAAAATACACTTGAAGGAGTATTTGATGTTTCTAATTAAAAAAACAAAATTAAATAAAAAAATATATAAATATTTGCATAAAGAACATAAATGTAAGAACAAAGAAATTATATATTTTTATACAAAAACAAAAAAAACAGACTTAACGAAAAATTTTTACACTTTCCTAATTAAACCAAAAATCTATTTTTGAAGTTTTTTTTTTTTGTAAATTTCATTATATTTCGGATCTGATTAATTATAAAAAAGAATAACTAAATTTCACGAATAAAAAATTATTTTAACACATTTCATGAATTGGAAATAGTGAATGTTGTTTTTTTTATAAAAATTTACATTAATAGTGTTTTTTTTATATTTTAAATTAAAATTATATATTATATACATACATATATGTATATACATATATATATTGTAAAACTTTATCATATTTTTCCAATTTTTATTTAAATAAATTGTTTTTTTTTTAATTGACATAAATAAAGAAAAATTAAGCTTGCTTATCGTAATTAAAAAAATAATTTTATTTAAATCAAAATTGGAAAAATAACTTGTTACTTTTGTTTTTAATTCTTTACAAATGCGAATAATTTTCATGCTCACAAAATATTAAACATTTAACTATTTTTGCTTGTACTTTGAAATTACGTTTTTCTTTATTTTGAATAAATCAATTATTTTAATTTTCTTTAATTTCATTTAATTAAATTTTTTTTGTAAAAAAATTGTATTTAAATAAAAATCGCGAAAAAGTCCTGCTATTAATTCTTTTCAAAACCGGTTAGCTTCCATGCTCACAAAATAATAATCTTGCTATTTTTTTTTTTACTTGTAAAGAATTTTTAATGCATCAATTTTTTAATTTTCTAAATAATTAAATAAAAAAATTATTATTATTTTGATTAAAAATTAATAAAAAAATTTAGCTTTCAATTCTTAATTAAAATATTAATATATTTTATAAAATTTAATTAATTTAAAATTAAGTTAAAAATTCCAAAAAAAATAATTTAATTAAAAATTAATGAAAATTAAAAAAGTCTTTCAATTTTCTTTTCAATTCTTTTAATTTAATTAAAAAATTATTTTATTTGATTAAAAATCAAAAGAGGAAAACTTTCAATCTCCGTTTTGCAATTCTTCAAAAGCGAATAATTTTCAAGCTCACAAAAATTTACTCTCTCATGCAAATGTATACACATACATTGAACATACCTCTCTAACACTTACGATTTTCGAATTTTTTTTATGCACATTTCTTTGCAAATGCAACCTTAAGCACTATACACAAGTTTTCTTTTATAAATTTGGCAAATATTTTACTGTTACTATGGTCCACAATTTCAAACACGCACATGCGTGAGACTTTCAAAAGCTTGTGGAACACACTCCACTTAAAGGGAGGTTTCTACATACATAATTTCATACGAAATTTTCACAATCTCATTTTCTATAGCAATAAACAGCGAAAAAAATACTTTAATTCCTTTTTATATGTTGCATTTTACTATCAGTTTCTTTAACGTTTACTCATTTAGGCACATGTTTTTCATATTCAAGTTTCTTTTGTTTTTCTTTTAAGTTGATTTAATTACATATTAACTTATTTAATAATATGCTAAGTCTAGTTACTTAATTTATTATACTTAAATACTTAAAATAGGGTGTTTTCTATGGGCATAGTAAAAAATACTAAAATGTTAGATACTACTTGTATTAAATTTAAAACTGCACAATCGATTACTAAAGTTATACTCTTGCGTAGTATAATTACTAAAATATTTTGCCATTCTTAGATATCTAACATTCACTAATATAATCTTTTTTCATTTCATATTTTTATTTATTTTAAGCTGTCTTCGTTCTATTTACGCGGCATGTCGCGTATATTTTGTTGGTTCATGCGCTTGCGCAAACTTTTTCGGAAACTTTAGCGGCATATTTGATAAACTAACGGTAAAACATGCGCTCGTCGCCATTTTAAGCACAACCAATAGCCTTCCAGGCGGCTAAATCCATTGCACTTTGCCAATTCAGCAGCTGGCAATTTGCATACGTTGACGCCCTTGCTGCTTCTTCTCGATGTTGTTGTTGTTGCGCGCTACTGCACGCATTATGCAACAACATTTGTCAATGCTCTCCGCGCAACAATTCCATCAGCAAATTGAAATCACCGCCGTCACGTGATTTAATCGTGAGCATTTCCTTGCCAAGCTGTGGGTGGTGAGTTTGGTAATTAAATTTGGCTTATATATGGTATGTTAATTATTTGGTATATGGCAAGTTATTGCTTACCTGGCATGTCTTTTGCAGATCTGGTATGCGCAGCAGCAGCTCACCGAATTTCGACGGTGTGTCTGGGTAGTGCGCAAGCGTGTAGGCTTGTAAGGCCTGCAGCGCCTTCTCCTGGCATTCACGCACCTTGACGGGTTCATGCAGTTCACTGGTGTCTATGAGATGTGAAGATATTGTTGACATTATTTTCGAAATTAAAAATTTTATGTGGGAATATTACAATAACGAAAAAATGCAGTTTAAAGGAATTAACAAAAAAAATTAATTTTAATAAAATATTGAGCGAAAATAAAATATTTTCATTTAAAGTAAAGTAATAAAAGAATTGAAGAGGGGAGGGAAGACTCTTTGAAGATAAAAAGAGAGAAAGGTCGAAATGCGAGAGTACGAGGAGCGAGGCAATACCCGAAAATTCTACGAAAAAATGCGGCGACTAACAGAAGGTTTCAAGACTCGAACATACTCTTGTAGAACCCCCAGAGGTGATCTAGTGACTGATGTACAGAGAATACTGAAATTATGTATGAAACACTTCTCCAGCCTGCTGATTGGCGGAGAAAGCGTAGCGCCAAGAGATGTCGAACCCCAATCGATGACGATGAAGCAGTCGTTCCCTTGTGCGACCATGAAGAACTTCGAATAGCTAATACCCGTCTGAAGAGGCTGATGAACTGACGACCGAGCTATTCGAATACGGCGGAATAAGGAGCGAACATCAGCCTCCTCTTTTTAGAATATTGTCGAACGAAAGCATGTCCGATGGCTGGAATTAAGGCATTCCTACGATAGTCGGGCAGATTTCTGCCACTACAACAAGAACAACTGGAATTTAAGTCTGCTCTTCCCAATCCACAAAAAAATAACCCAACCCATAATCTGCGCCAACTACCATAGGATAAGGTTCTATCGAGCGTGTGAATGTCTCATCGTCAACAAGCTGGTTGGTTCTTATCAGTGTGGTTTCAGGCCTGGAAACTCAACAACTGACCAAATATTCACCAGGCGTCAAGTCTTGGAAAGGACCAACGAAAAAAAGATACGGCTATGTAAACGGACGTTGAGTAATACCAAAAGCCCCGTAAGAATCGGGAAGGACCTCTCCTAACGGTTCGATACCAAAAGAGGTTTCAGACAAGGCGACTCACCATCGTGCGACTTGATCCATCTACTTCTGGAAACTATAATTAGAGCTGCAGAGTTGATTAGAGAATATAAAATCTTCTACAAGAGTGTACAACGCATATCTTGATGACATAGAGGGTCTGGTAGTGAACGAGAACAAGACAAAATATCTCCTGTCATCAAACAAAAATTCGTCGCATTCGCACATGGTTCCCACGTCGCTGTTGACATTTATAACTTCGAAGTTGTAGATACTTTCGTCTATCTTGGAGCCAATATTAACACCAACAACAATGTCAGCCTCGAAATAAAAATAATAACTCTTTTTAACAGCTGCTACTTCGGACTGAGTAAGCAATTGGGAAATAAAGTACTCTCTCGGCAAAAAAGACCAAATTCTACAAGTCCATGTCATCCATGTCCTGCTATATTGTGCAGATGACAACATCTGAGGAGTCGGCGTTACGAGATTTCGACAGAAAGGTCCTGCCGAACCTTTGCGTGTTGGCAACGACGAATACCAGAGTCGATGTAACGATGAGCTGTAGCGAATTATGAGACGGCAGCTACGCTGGCTAAGTCATGTCTTCCGAATGGATGAAAACAGCTCTGAGGGTATTCGATGCAGTATCCGCCGGAGGAAGCAGAGAAAGAGAAAGACCTCCACTTCGTTGGAAAAACCAGGTAGTGAAGTAGCTGGCTACACTTGGAATCTCTATATGGTGCCAAATAGCGAGAAGGAAGAACGACTGTTGGTCGTTGTAAACTCGGCTATAACCGCGTAAGCGGTGTTTCCGCCAATAAAGAAGGACATGTTTCTACAGAGCATAACAGTTTATCGTCACAAATGGACGATGGGCATGGCAACGTACACATTTCGTTGAAAAGCCATACCTCAGGACCCACTCGACCGACATCGATCTAAGTTCCTGTGCGAAAACAAATGAAATCGGACTACAACCATGCCTACTTCCCATATAACCCAATTTTAACGTGAAACTTTGCATGAATGGTGCGTTTAAAGTAGGCTACCTTGTAATCAAAAAGTGGCCAACCCGGACCAAAACAATTCAAGTCCCCAGATACCGAATATGTGGATCAAAGTTCAAATTGTGAACTTGTTATTGAAAATATCGATCATTCTGAAAGATAGGCTATAGAAATTCGGAGACAATCCTTTCCTCATAATAATATGCCCATATGTCAAAAATTGGTTGAATCGGATAAATACTCCCTTAGCCCACTTACACATTATATAAAGAAAAATTTTCGAACTTCCGGGTGACTTTATAAAAAAATCATTAAAGTAAAAATATATAAACAGTTAATAACTGTTAAATTATATATAACATTTACCCGATTGCAGCAGCACAATCACTTTCATGGCAACATATTCATAGCGATCGACGCGCAAACGTCGCAAATTCTCTGTCATGTTCAACATGCGTTCAATGCAGGCCTATTTATGCAAAAAAGAGAATAAAAGAGACAAAATTAGAAATTGTACAAACAGCTTCACACTCAAACTTTATTATTCTGACATTTCTTTGCTTGCTGCTCACCTGTAAGCCACTGGATTTCGCCTGCGCCAAGCTGATCTTCTTGCCTTGTGACATTTTGATTTCGCCCGGTGTGTCGATCGAGCGATAGCAGCACGAGAAAAGCAACAGCTCACACCACGAATTGATGAGCAGGCAAATTTGATCGTCGATCTGCAAAATAAGTGAGAAAAACAATAAGGAGGTACAGAGGTATAAAAATAGATTTCAATATACCGAAATATGCTTGAAGAGCGGCAAGCTCTTGCACCATTTCACGATCTTATACAGCCGATGATCAGCCACATTGCACAGGTGTGCAATCAGATCGGGATTGGTGTTTTCGCCGTTGCCAAACCCGGCACTGGCCAGTAGTGGGTTTGTCATTTGTGGATTGCCCGTTGCAGCGCCGCCGGCGGACGCTGTGGATGATGAAGACGAAGACGCATTGGAAGAGGAAGAAGACGATGTAGAGATCGGTTGATTGAGACGTGCCAATTCTGCTTCATTATATTGCCACAGGTGCTCAACATCCATGATTTCCTAGATAACGTAAAGGAATAGATTTTTTACTTGTGCTTGATTCAATTATGAAATTTAAATTCATATATCACACTTTCTGCCTGAAAAGTATGATGAGTTTTTGAGGAGGTATCTTCTTTATTACTTCAATATGAGGAAAATCACAGCGGTACTAGAAAACTTCAGTGGTGATTTTGTCTTAGATCATCAAGAACGTTCTTGCCGGCCAAACAAATTTTAAGATTTAGAACCAGCAGCTTTACTTAAGGAAGATTGCTAAATACACGAAAAGCTTACAGGTAGGTTTCGCTCAAGCAACCATTTCAAGCGTTTAAGAGCATCCGAGTAGAGCATACGCATCAAAAGCAAGGAAAATGAATGCCGTACGAATTGAAGCCAAGATACTTCGAAAGACGATTTTGCATGTCGGTACGCTGTCCGCAACAAAGTGTTGTCATATTTGCATCGGATTGTATGAAAAAAGCACGAAAAAATACTTTTTAAAGAGTTGGATCTCCATTGTCATGATTGCGGGATGCTTCTGGCTTAGAGTAGGGTTATACTAAACTACTTGCTCAATAGTATGAATTCTTACTGAACTTTGTCCAATAGACATTTAAGTTTAAGGCTAAACATTCAGTCAAAGTTGTATGGAAGAAGGTGAGGTGGAAACAACCATTGATCGGTCAAAGCCCGTTGTCGATTTATGAGGGTCTGAATGATCAATTTTATAAGAGTGGACCGGATCGACCAATACCCAACCTGAAGCCAATATTCTCATCCGATATTTTCAGATCGTTTAAGAAGACTTTAGATTTCCTTAGTTGTATGGAGAAGGTGAGATGGAAACATCCATTGATCGGTCAAAGCGCTTTGTCGATCTATGCGGGTCTTAATGATCAATTTTGTAAGAGTGGACCGGATCGACCATTTAACCCAACCTGAAGCCAAGATTCTCATACGATATTTTCAAAATGTTCAAGAAGCCTTTGGATTAGGAGCCAAAGCTAAAACTGACTCAAAAGGATTAATCTGTTTATGATAGAATGATTGGCCACATTCTTTATAGTTCGTTACCTATAAACGTTTATTAATTTATTGAGAAAAGCATTTTAATCTCAAAAATTTCAAGATTTTCTTGTGGAATTGCTAGTTACCTTCGACAGGTTGTATTTAAATCCATTTACCTTCTGCTCCAGAGAAGAATGGGAAAGGGGCGAGGCGTAGGGTTAAGCATATATACGGATGGGTCCAAAACTAGACAACCGAGTGGATGTCTTATCTACTAAACTATATACTGAAATCGCCTTCCGTCTACCAAACCACTGTAGTGTTTTCCAAGGCGAGATCACATCAATAAAGAAAGCCTTCTTGTTCTAACAAAGTGCGTCTCACAACAAGGAATATATCTAAATAAGCAGTAGTCAGGCGGCTTTGAGATCACCAAAGTCTCTTAGACGAAGTCAGTGAAATAATGCCTTGATCTCTTAGTGGATCTAACGTCTTATATCACAATGAACCTGCTTTGGCGCCCAGTATATAGTGATAGAACAGGGATATATTAGCCAGAACTGGCACCACCCTAAAATTAGACTCTGGAAAAGAGGGAAAATTTAATGCCTCTGGCATATACTGTCTAGACATGTCTTGTAACGCATATTGCAGAAGCTGTCAGGAGGTAGAAGAAGAGGAAGCTACCAAACATTTTCTATGCGACTATTAAAGCTCTATATAGAAAAATAATCGCAACCATCGGTAGATTGTTTCTTGAAGACGTCTCGGAGGTTGTTCAGATAAAACTTTTCACGCACGGTGGTAACACAATGTGTCTTCCAAAGGCCTAGGTGTGTCGTAAAACAGCCTATCTATCTACTTCCCAAACGGAAAATACCATCTTACAGTTTCTTTTCTCAATGTAAGCTTTCATAGAATATCTTATTATTTAACTTGAGCAGACTGAAGGAAGGGGGTTCGTTGTACTCAATGAACAAAGACGGTTAGAACCTGTTTGGGATTCAGCTATGATCCTCAAGCAGTGAACTACAAATTGACCACTTTCGAGCAGCTGGGTGTGATTTGTTCGTCAACAGTCTATGGACCGTCTTCCGATCTGTTTTTTATCCTTCTCCTAATTGAGAGGAGTCACAGGATAAGGAACTAAGAGAAGAGAGAATTACTTTCAGTTTAGGGGTTGTCTCACATTTTTTAAACTGTGAAACTCTCAAACAGCAGAATAGTTTTACAGTACTGTAAGTACAGTTACTTTGCTTAATTCCAATTTCAGCTTATCTCCATGAAATAACAAACTCACCTGCAACAGCGTTGGAATGTTTGTTGTGCGCGCTGAAGCGCTACTGTCGTCGCATTGCTCCGACTTGATTATGGATTGTCCGGCGCCGAGACCCGCTGATAGCCCGTTCAACGTGTGCTGTTGTTGTTGCTGCGCAGACATTGAGTGAGCCATTGGCGCACCCAACCGTCCATGCTGTTGTTGTTGCTGATTAGCCGCTGCCGCTGCAGCTGCTGCAACCGCCGCCGCCACACCCTGCTGCTCCGGACACATTAACGGACTCAGCATAGAGTTGGGCAGCGTATATGAGCACTGGTATGTGGAACGACCACCACGTGTACGATCTTCACGTATCGCTTCGAGTTTCATGCCCTTCTGCAGGCATTTCTCAAAACGACAGGCTGGACATTTTTTACGCGTGGAAATACTAACCGGACACGGACCGCCGCGTACACACACATAATTCTTGCGATTCTGTACGGTACGCTTGAAGAAGCCCTTACACGATTCGCACGAGAAAATACCATAATGGAAGCCAGAAATTTTATCGCCACAAATCGGACACGGCGAATTGATGAGCTGCTGACGTGAAATACCAGCCGGTGAGGCGGGCAAACCTTCTAGACCGATATTCAGCTGCGAGACCTTTGTGTCCATGCTAAGATTTTGCGCTTCCGTACTGCAGTTACCACCAGCATTACCGTTACCAGTTACACCGCCGGCAGCGCCATCCGCTACCGAAATGGGTCGATAGATCACCGAATGATGTAATGAACCATTGAAGTTGCCATAGAGTGCGGGTGCCGGTGGCGCATGTCTGCCCTGTATGGGTGAATGTGTCGGGCTGAACTCCGAGCTGTACGAGTAGCATGAGCTATGCGATGCATCGCTATTGTTACGACTCAGCGAAGGCGTGTATGGCGCATGACGCGATGTCAACGGGGACTGGGACGGTGAACTGTGCGTGTAGACGGAATGTATGGCAGAATCAGGGCTGGGATTGGCAGGCAGTGGCAATGTGGCAGACTTGTTGCGCGTCAAAAGCGGCGAATTGACATTAGCTCCAGTAGGCATTAAACCTGCAGCAGTAGGCGCCGCATCGGGTTCATACTTCAAATTGATGGGATCACTTTGTGTGGGCGCCAACTTTGTATGTGTGGCGGAATAAAGACTACCCGCGCTACTGCTGCTGCCCAAACCGCTGCGCATGGTGGGACCCAGTCCAGCTAAAGCGCCACCATGCACTTCCACGGAAATCTGTTCCATTTGCTCAGGTTTTATGGGATGCGTAGGCGTCGGCGCTAATGTGTGTCCTGGTGTTGTTGTGGTCGCCTCGCTCTTAATCACCGCTACACCTATGCTTGTTGCATTGAAATTATGTGTCGCCACGCCACTGTTACTCAACGAGTTCTCCGTCTCCATTAGCTCCGTTTCAGTCGTCTCCGTTTCGGAGAGTTCACCCTCCCATGACATGGGTCGCGGCCCATTCTTATTGTGATTTCCGTTATTAGCGCTGTCACCTCCGCCAATACTGACCGCACCACCCGGGCCCATTGCTCCACTGCTGCTGTCCGCATTGTTGTGCGCACGTCGCGTCACTTTTAAATTTTCAATATTCGTCAACTCAGCTTCGGAGTCAGAATCTTCTGCTTTCGTCACTGGTATGCGTATACCCACGCCACTGCCGCCGCCTCCTCCACCGCTAGCACCGTTATAATAGCTAGCAGCGCCCGTTGTGGCGATGACAGGCACTATATTGTTGCCGTTGGGCATTAGTGTTGCCACAACTCCCTCATCCATTTCGCATTTGATATTCGTCACGGATATATTGTTTCGCGTTGTTGTTGTTGTGGTGGTTGTAGTTGTGCCATTCGTACTGTGTCCATTGCTGCCATTCGCGGCAAGCTGTGCATGCATATTCACAGGCAGCTGGAATGCACTCCCGGCCAGCGTTGAGCCAAAGGCAGCCACGGCGGGATTGGCGCCAGCGGCGTTCTCTGCCTTTGTGGAGGACATTATTACTTATGATTAAAAATTGTGTGTGTTCTCTTTCGCTTTTTGTGGAAAAAATCGAGGTTGTGCGCTATTCCGTTATTCTTTGTTTTTAAAGATAGTTATGTGCCTATGCTTCTCTATAAAATATGTTCTTGTTTCAGGAAAAACAATTGCAATTTGTAAAAGTTCGATAGATGTCGTTGATGTAGTCCCATGTTGCATGAATTTTTACCTGGAAAAGAAAATACTGTTTAGAAACAAATTTAAACCGTTATTTGTAAGAGGGGTTTATGTGTTCAATGTTAGCAATAACTTGTGAGATCTGGGTTGGAGACTAGACAGCATACTTTTCATACGTAAATTTTAGATAATACGAAAATCAGTAGTATGGTTTATATTTACCTAAACCTTTAAACTCTTTATATAAAAAGCGGTTTCGGTCATTCGGGAATGTAGAAACTTTAAAGACCGTTTTCTCATATTCTGGTTAATTTAACAAGGACTCCTTCTTTCGGTAAAGAGCCATTTTTTACCGAAATTTAACTGACAGATGGCTACTAACCAGCCATTGAGAAGCGGTCCAAAAGCTCATAACTTTCCTTGTAACATTTGGATCACTGGTACGTAAAGCGAATATGAAATTCGATTCTTCATCTGTTTCAGTGAAACCTACTATTTTATCACGATTAATACAAAAGCAAAGCGAACTTTGATCTTTCAACTAAGAAATTGCAATTAATAGATCGCTAAGATCCACAATTGTTTTTCAGGTGGTTATATTTCATACACCATGTACCGTTAAATGCCGTTAGTTTTTATATTGCACAATAATTATACGCAAGTTGGCAACCCTAACACTGAGTGTTGGCAGAAATGTTTTGGATGATTTTTAAAACGCTGAGGGAAATATTGACTACCTCAGCTGGTCACGCTGAAATTCTCTTATACTTCAATTTCATCCCTGAAAAGTTGGACCACTGCGTCGCAGAGGCTACCAATGGGGGCTGTTTCTTCACTTACATACCGACGAGGGATATGTGGACGGATAGAAGTCGCTGGAGAAGAGCCGCAGTGATTTTCACGGATGGTTTGCAGAAAGGAGAGAACGGTGGAGATGAGTCTTCTGTAAGGTCTCTCCTTTAACCATAGCATTAGGCTACTGAACAAGCTTTTCAGGCAGAAGTAGCTGCTGAAGTAGCAGTAGACTTACTGCTTCAAAGTGTAGCTTCTTTCAGTTAGTTGAATAATAATTTCGACAGCATAACGGCAATGCTCGCAAACTGTGAACTCTAGGTACTACTGTGAGAGTTCTAGAAATCAGAATGGAAAGGAAAGGAAAATCAGCTGTCGAAGTGAAATAACTGTTAGGTTTGACCATTTAAACTAACCTCAGCGTGAAGTTTGAAAGTGTGAGCTTCTAAGTGTTTAAGACTTGATCTGGCGAAGACGTAAAAATCAATACGAAAGCGAGTTGAGAGTGGAGGAAGTGAGTGAATAGTCTTTTTCCAATCAGCTTCTACAATTGGCTTTCTGTATGATTCTTCAATTTTATTGCCGGGCATCGATAGGCCAATTAGGGAAGCACTCGAGACGTAATGAGGGCGTAGCAACTCTTGCTACCAATGACGCTATATCTTAATTGTCTTTTCACGAAAGTGCGACTTCTTTTCTTAACTTTGGCAATGAAGAATATATGGATCATGCTTTGCACCCCGTCATTTTCATCCGAAGAATCCAGACTGAATTTTGGCGGCCTTCCCCGAGTAGATGGATCTTTATGAGTTTGCTAAGCATGTTTGCCGATTGAATCGCAAGACGACCGTACTATCGAGATCCATATGTTGCATCGTCAATTTAGGCAAATCCAAAGAATTCGACTCGCAACCTATCGACGCAACTTGGAGTTAGCAGATGGTTATTAGAACGGATAATTTACTAAATTAGCCGACAGTCATTACAACGTCTAATTCATGATGACTTAAACCTGTTTCTCTACAAAGTTCAAACAACAAGCCGGCTAAACCCTCTAGATTTGTCTTTCGCCATGAATCTAGCCAAAAATTATTGAAATGTCCGAAGAAGACAATAAATTGATAAATTGCTTGTTTATGTCTTATCAGGCCTATTTTTATCCAGAAATAATCCACGAGACGAAACTTCGCCCAGAACGAGTCACTGTGTATTGTAGGCCCATACTTCTTTGAAAAAAAAAAAAAACAGTTCAACTGTAACTGTAAATAGGCACCGTTATTTAAATATCATGAATGAGTTTTTTTACCCAGAACTGCGCCAAAAACGTATTTTAATAGCGTCTAGATTCAACAAGATGGAGAAACTGTACGCATAGCCAGATCGGTTATTGGGGATCTCCAACGAAAATTTGAAAACAAATTAATATCAAGAAACACATTCCGCTGCCACCAAGGTGACCTAACTTGGCTGCACCAGTACTTCTTTTATGGGGTTATATCAAGCAAGAGGCAATGTCGACTTAAACAATGTGTATCGCGCATTTCGTTCAACTTATGGTCAATATAATCCGCTACCATATTGAGACCCAGCATTCATCATTAGATAACATTCGAACGAATAGACCAGCTCGCAGTGAAAAAATAATATAGCAGCCGTAGTTGATAGTATACACGATATATGAAACGACTTTGCGCATTTTACGGCGAGATCTTAAATTGAATGCGTACAAAATACAGCTTGTGCAAGAACCGAAGCCGCTCGACCTTCCGAAGCGACATCGCTTCGCTCTATCGGCTTTTGCAAAGTTCCAAGAAGATTCAGACGTTTTCGAGCCAAATTTTGTTCAGCGATGAGGCCCATTTCTAATTCAATGCGTATGTAAACAAACAAAATTGCTGAATTTGGGACGAAGAGCAACCTGAAAAGATTCAAGAGCTGCCATTTCATCCAGAAAAGTTACCAGTCTTTTCACCTAAGATATAATATCTTTAAAATTTATGCATAGACTCTACGCTTAAGTATCACATGAGTACATCAATTTATGTATGTATGTAAATATTTTCAAGATTCCAAGAAGTATATTTAAAGAGTAAACGAGTATTGACACTTCCGCGACGCTTTCACCACTTCGTTAGAGTTTTGACGAAAATTTCTCCAAACAAGATAGCCATAAGGCAAAACCGAAAAACAAAAGAGGTAAATAAAGATCTGTGTTATGAATATTAGATTTGTTTCATCCAAGCTCATCGCCCATTGTTTTCGAAGGAAAGGTGGCTAGCTAGCTTGGTGTCTGCTATCGCGGCGGTATCATCGGCGAAAATAAACGTGTCAAAAACACGCGTCGCGTTTGCACACTTGGCGATACGACAGATTAAGCAATTGGGCGCTGCTCCAAGCGACCTTTGTTAGCCGCAATCAGAGCAAATATAGTTTTGAAACAACAAAAACACGGTAACAACAACTTCAGCTTTACAAGACAAAAGTGGCGAATAAATGACAAGCTGAAAATATTAAAAAAACTGATGATTCTACAACATGACACTATAACAATAACAACAACAATAAGAAGAAGGTTGTACTGCAGTAAGCGCGTTGGCAACAAAGCCGCTAGAGCAGCGACGAGCAGTTGAAAAAAGTGTCAACGACCCAAAAGCAATATTTATAAGAGAACAAAAACAAATTAAATAACGCATCACATGGGTGCCAGCCACAGAACTGTATATGCTGAACCTGCGCTTCGTAAATAAGCCATTTACAGACAAAAAAAAACAACAGAAAAAGGTGGAAGTGGCAAGTTCAGAAATACACACACGCACATACACACAAAAGAAAGTATGTAAAGAAGATGGCGCAAGCAGGCCAACAAAATGTTGTTTCAAATAAATTTAAGGTACATTAACCTTTAACAACGACACTGAAGCGGGCCACAGCAAACGCATGAAGAAAGAAGCCGAGGAAGCAGTATGTGATGAATTCGATGGGTAGTGGACAAAGCGACAACCACGCAACAGTTGGTGGATGAATAGTGGTGAGCTTAAAGAGTTTGTAAAATTTTTCATTTTTTGTAAAGGAGGAAGAAGGAAGAAGAACAGATTGAGCTGGCTACGAGTATATAATTATTAATAAATAAGACAAAACGTTAAAGGTATAATACCCTTCACATGTGCATTTATTACAGCGTAAAAGGGTATAAAAAGACTCTTTATCTTGATTTGATCAGTCAGTTTGTATGACAGCTCTATGGTGTAGTGCTAAGGCTGAGCTCAGGCTACTACCGGGGTCACAGGTGGCGGACGGTCTACGCTAAGTAGGTTAGCTGCGAATATTAATACGCAGCTCCAATAAGATCTGCAGGAGAGGAGGGCTTGGTTCTAAATGCCTCAATGAACCTCTGCCGAAAAGACAAGCACCGAGGGAGAACCTATTCACGAGAGTGAGGCAACCAAGCGACGTGGGACTAAACAGCCAGCAGAGCAGTGCACGTGCACAGATGTCGACACAAACCCTGGGCAAGGGCCCATCAGAATCGAAGCCAATATGATTCTAATTATGCTTTACTGGAAGCCCAAAATGAATCAGTCATGACAAAGGGCTAGTGAGAGTAGCGTTCTGACACTTAGTAGGTAAGAGTGACTCTCACGGAAATGGCTGGTGGCTAATGCTATTCTCATCTCCGTCTCAATAACCCTGACAGATCTTCAAGTTAGTTCATATTTTTTGCCGTATATATTCGGTTGAGACAAACTCCTGATTAGTACCAGAACCTGGCTCTGAAAATAAGCTCTCATAAGAACCTATGCGAACCTCGCTCGGCTCCCCTGCTTACATATGTAGATAACCACTGGGTTCATATAGGGCAACTGTTAACAACGCGCGGAGATACCTGAAGTGGAGACCCATTAGATCAAAAATGAACACACCACAATAACAACAGAAAGAGCAACAAAAAGAAAATACAATACAACCAAGGCGGTCAAGATGAGGAATATGGAACCGACTTCCGTAGGAGTAGTTGGATAATTAGATCCCCTGTACTAACTACTATTCCAAAACAACCGGACCAAACTGGAGAAATAATAATAGAAACACCAGCTACATAAGCAAGAAACGTAGTGAGAAATAAATAACGTCAGAATGGAAGTTAAGAACGGAGCAGCACAGCTACACGAACGTAATCAGGAGTTACCGTAGAAACTGGCTTACCGCAGAAAGCGAGAAAAGACAGGGACAATTAAGCAGGCGTGCCACTACCCCTGAACCAATTGAGCTAAAGAGGCGCGCGACAAGCCCTGTGGAACCTCGAGAAACAGTACGACTACGCAACGAAAACGACGGTCAGTAGCAAAAAGATTTGCCTAAAAGAACAAAGAAATCCCACACAGAAGCAGGACGTAATATGTCCTGGCTAGCGCTGGACTTGAATTCAATCGAAAATTTATGTTGAAATGTTAAACGAGTTATTCATTCAGCAAATTTATGTATCTTGGAATGTCTAGATTGACCGGATTAAAAAACAAAAAACAATATTTTTAAAAAATATATCAAAATGCCCACAAAATATTAGTAAAAACCAAAAAAATATATATATATTCCAGAATCACCAAAACAAAAAAAAAAAAAAAACAGAAATCACTACCGAATATTATTTTTTAAATCTGTGCTAAGTAGGCAATTGAATAAGTGCTGCAGATTAAAGTCAAAATAACCAACCAACGCTAATAGAAAAGCAAAATGATAGGGGTAAACAAAAAGCATAATAGAACAAATAAACAACAATAATTATGAACAAATATAAGCTGGTGTCAAAAATTACATCGAGCAGCAACAATAAGCAAGTTAAGTCAACGAAACCAACGCGACCACCAAAAAGTACACCAAACCAGCTGAGAATGTTCCTACTCGTATATTCAACGAATTCGCTGCCCGAAGCTGAAAAATGTTAAACGAATGGTTGTTTGTATGCAGATCTGATCTGCCACTAGTATGGTAAAAAATACATCATGCTTGGTTAGATGGGCGCTCAATGCATAATTTGGCATACTCATAACGGTGTTGATAACCACATACTGTCAGCGACTTAATATTGGAGTGCTGAGTAGTCTGTTTTGGACAGCTTATTGAGAGGAAATACATATACGCTTAAAGAAAATAAGTTTTTGGTTAAAAAAAAGAATATTAAATAATAGAAGATTATAAAAAAGAAAAATTTATAAAAAAAAAAATATAAAAAAAACTATAAAAAATTATTAAACATAAAAATTATTTACATAAAAAAAATTATAAATAATAACTGAAATGTTTTTCGTCGCTTTCACTAGAATATTTAAATTTTTTTACTAGAAATTAAAAAAATATATATATAAATATAAAAAAATAAATTAAAAAATTTTCAATTATTATAATTAAATTTTCCATTAATTCTTCGAATTGCAATGAAAATCAAATTTACTTTCAAATAAAAAAATATCTATATAATTTATTTTAAATCAAACAATATCTAAACCACTCAAAAAACAACTAAAATACCACCAATTTGTAGACCAATCCAAAAATTATGGCACACTACAACAAGTAGCTGCTTATCCATATTTGTATGTATGCACAAAACATATGACAATTTGACAGTTCAGCTGATCAGTACTTGAAAGTTAAGCGACGGATAAAATAAATTAATATTTCCTCGTTTTTGGGCTTTGTGTGCCAAAAGTGAGCAACATTGTTTGAAATAATATAAACATTAAGTACTTGGCATACATATGTAGCTAAGCAGTGGGTTGGCTGGCTTTAGTGACTAAATGCAAATTGATGATTTATCTTTTGATCGTTGAAAAATGCCAATTTGTTCTCTTGACTCTTTTTGAATGGCTGACATTTGTATGCACAGATTAAAATAATAATAGAACAAAGAGCGTTTTCCGAGGAACAATGGATATAAATAAATCACTATTTGTAGTCGGCAGGTGGCAAGTAAAATTAGAAGACAGTTTTTGGCTGTTGATGACCAAATAAGGTCCTTACATTTGTTATACGAAAAATATGTTTAAAAAATAAAACATATAACAGGAAAGAATTTAAATCATGATAATAGCATTTTAAATAATATTTCACCACGGGCCGTGTCTTTTATGTTAAACCTAAGTACTATGCTAAGAAGTAAGGCAAGGGTCCTATGACAGTGTTCTGACTTGTCTGTAAGTTCTGCACCTGCGTCCTGATACATCCATGACCATAATGGGGCTGCGTAATTAAAAACCGACCTTTGACTGTCTTCTACTATATGTTCCTAGCAACGTTTTTTGAACGAATTGAGGATCTTGTTGCGACTCTGTGCCTTAGTAATAATTGCGCTGGTATCCATAGTGACGTAGCACAGAACATCGAACGTAACTCCCAAAATTTTGAGATTGTTCACTCTAGTTTTTAGATGAGCAGCGCAAAGAACGACTATCTGGTCAAGTGAGATTGGTTGAGAGTGGTTGACAGTGTTACAAGCTTCTGACAAGTACGACGTGAATAGGATGGTGCTCTTACAGAGTGGTTTATGATTAACGCTATGATTTATCTGGGCGTTTATAACGCTGTATTCTGTGGTGATGTTGTGTATTGGTGACTGCATAGGATGGTGCATAAAATCGGGGAGTGGCAAGGTCTCAAGTGTCTTATAAACTGGGGAAAGGAAAGTTATCAGGTAGCTTCGTAAAAGAGACTTCCGTTACGAGCATGTCGGCGGTGGTGCATGATTATCTAGCAGTATCAAGTAGAAATATTTTTATTAATTTAGATCACTTTTTAATTGGTATTTATTTTCTCTAGAATATTAGCATTTGCAGAAATATTTTGGACCAATTCATATCAGATGCATTGAGCCTATTTTCGTCGATCTAACCCTTTTTGACGGGAGTGAATGATCCCACAATTCCAGCTAGTGGCTGTTTGATTCTTGTTACTTATGCAGTCGTTAAGGTAGATTTTCCAAACAAATTACTATTTTGACAAATTTTTCGAAAGTTCCGTAAAATTAGTACCCTTAAAGGCCACGTCGGAAAATGTTAATCAAATGGTCCCTTTTAATATGTATATTTGAAATCGGCATGCTAACTTTGTTCTGAATTCACCTTTACCACAATAGAAGAAAAATTGGTTCACAAGTCGTCCTTGTTTTATGTAAATTGACCAAAGATCCACCTAATTGCTTTGATACAATCCAATTTAAGCAAACGAATTAAAAGAAAAAATACGCTAGCCGTTTTAAATGTCACAAATCAGTTTCACTTTATGCCTTCTGACAAGTAGCATTTAAAGTCGTCATAATTAATTTATTTTAAACCTATTAAAAATGTTCTTCAAATCAATTATCAACAAGACAAGTAAGGCGCAACATTCAAGGTCCATTTATTACAAAAAAAATCAAATATAAACTGGCAGACACTTTAAATGTTTACATCTTGAACAATGCACTGCTTTGAATATCACCACTAGCGAAGTCAATAAACGTTGAAAAATAGAAGAACCAACGACCACGGCGAACGCCACCGCATATTGGTGCAACAACCTTGGACTACAAAACACAACAGAGAGACACAATAAAAATTACCAATACAAAAAAAAAAAAAAAAAACAACAAAGCATAAAGCTGCTGCAATTACAAGAGAATGATGGCAGAAAACAATGGAAATATTTGATGGGCAAAAGTACCATAAAAATTCTTGCAGCGCGAGGCCAAGAACGGCCAAGAAAAAGATCAACAGAAAAAACAGTGAAGAAGATGAAAGGGCGGTCGTATGGTCAGTGGATGCGCAGGCAGCGCTAATGGCGCAAACGGAACGATGTAATTTAAACACTGCAACAGCTATGTGTACTATGCAAACGCTAAACGCTGCAATGATATAAGAATAACTACAAATTAAGCTTTGCAATCACAACCACAAGAAAGACCGATAATTCCGGCTGCATCGACGCTAAAATACCACTCACACATAGGTGAAATTTTATAGCGTAACATTTAAGGTGTTTCCATACCAGAAATTTTTTTGATCCTTCAGTTTGTATGACAGCTACATACATACTATGTGCTATATTAGTCCGATATTGGCGATTCCGGCAAGTGATCAGCTTATTAGAGTAAAAAGGTCGTATGCAAAATCTTAAATTGATATCTCAAAAATTTTAGTCCCTCAATTAATATACCCTGTTGAGGGTATTAATATATGCATTTTGATTGCAGATTAAATTTGCAACAACAACAACGTCCGTAACGGCAAGGCCAGGCCGGCAAAATGAGCAAAATACATATTATCATTTTTATCAGCAACAACAGCTACAACGCTGCCGAGTACAAAGCATCAGCAGAGCAGAGCAGTAACAATGCTTTTTATATGCATATACAGACGAAAAAAAACAATAAGAACAAACGAGCAGGCAAGCAACACAACAAACGGCACATCAAGAGTCGAGTCTACAGTCAACAGCCGATGCCAAGCGCGATGACAACGATAAGTCAAGTAGAAGCAGCGCAGCGCAGCGCCAGCCCAAGCATTGCAGTCAACGTCGCTACAGTCAACGTCAGTGCAGCCAAAGCAACCAGCATAGCTAACGAGTAGCGGGAAGACGACCTTAAACTACAGAGCAGAGATGAGAGCACAATACAAATGCACGTATTTAAATGACTGCTGTGCTGTGTGTAGGTTGACACCGAATTCATAAAGGGTATGGGCTAAGCGCATATGACGACGCAAGCAGCGCTGTCAGCAGCTACGCCACTCAAGCGCACAAATACTCGCACACAAAGAACAGCAGCGTACATACAAAAGGACGACCTTCAAGTAATGTTGAATTTTGTACGCAAACGACCTTGCATACACGACAGCAACAACAAATACTACAATAAAAACAACAGCAGCCAACAGGCCTACAGTCATAGTATAATGAAACAGCAGACGAGCAAGAGATAGCAAGCAACACAATAATGCTAAAGTCAAAAAGAGAAGAAAGAAAGAAAAGAAAAGAAAATACTAAACGCGAGAGACGATTCGTATAGAAGTAGAAGAAAAAGAAGACGAGAGAGCTTAAGAACACAATAGCAGGCAGCAGTTATGAAAGATAACAACGAAAAGAGAGAGAAACAAACAAAATGCCACGAAAAGAGGTGAAGCAGCAAAATGCCGAAACCGAAATCGAACGACGAAAGGTCGTCACGTCGTAGTAGGAAACATTGAAGATTTTTTGTTTTATTTTACTTCTTTGGAGAAATTGGGGGATGTTAGAACGCTGAACACGCTGATGGTGGCGTATTTCCAGCATGTGTAGTACATAAGCTACTATAAACTCCCTTACATCTCGTACATTCATATGTATGTATGCATAGGTATATGCAAATCGTGTAAGCGCTATGTGAATGAGTGCGGAAATTAATGTAAAGGTTGTTGCGCCTTTGTGACGAATGCACAAGAAAGAGGCAAATAGCGTAAATAAAAAATGATTTTTTTTGTTCTCTGTTTTTGCTCTTGTTCTCGAAAAGTGTGTGGGGCGGTGTGTGACATTTCAATGAAGATGTGCCGATGGGTAGTATGTGGAGGCAGCAAGATAAGCTGTAAAAAGCGGCATGTACGCCGTACATTGTTGTTGGTATCTACTACGGTTTGTTTGTATGTATTGAGTCGTTGTGTCAGCCAGCAATGGCTAGCGATAGCGGCCAAGGTGAATTGATGAAATACAATAAAAGCCGGGCAGAAAAAATGGGCTTGGTAAGAAAAGTGTGGGAAAGCAAATGCGTAGAAAAATATGGCAAATCTGCAAAAACCAAACGATGTAGACAAATTTATTTCGGAACAATTGGGAATTAACTTCTTGTGAGACATTTTATTGATGTTTTTAAGGAACATATTAAATTTTTTTATTATTTAATCATAACGTGAACGAACACAAAAAACAGAAAAGGAACATAACCACGGCTGTAACCAGAAGATGTCTTGCCAGATAAAAAAGATTCATTCCAAGTGGTGAGATAACGGGGGTTCGGTTTCGACACCCTTTCCAGGGATAAAAAGCAAAAGATGAACAGAATTCGCAGCCGGATTCTTACAGAGATAACCTGACGAACTATTATCTGTTACGTCAAAACTCCACGAATGTCTGCTGTAGAGATCAGAGATGAAGTAAATTATGGTATGATGACCGCATACTGCAGGAAGATAATTTATATGCTCATAAGGTTCCTTTAATAAAGAATAAAGAAATTCCACATGGCATGAGCAAAAACATCTGGACTTAGACCAAAAAAAAGCTGAAGAAACATATTGTACCTTGGACAGATGAGCATTTTTCTTGATGGAAGCGAAGGGTCTCGAGGGTAGGAGAGACAGACGTCTCCATAATACAGAGTATGATCCAAGATTCATTACAAAACTTTTATGCATGATCGGTCAAGTATAACGGTGCATACTTGTACCTATAGGGACATTTAAGTAACCGGGTCCGTTCCGTCAATTTTTGTGTTTTAGTTTCGGGTTAGTGGAATTGAGAATATGAGCAGCTCGATTTCATGAACTCCATCGTATTGGTAACCTTTCGGGTAAAATATATGTTTGGAAAGCTGTGGCAAAAAACTACAACGACTCACAAGAGATTCGCTCCTATTCGGAAGCAGTGGACCGTAGTTAAGTGGGCAGTGTGGCAGTAGAGTTTTAGTATATTACTTTTAATTCATTTTTGAACACTACAATTCACTCAATTTCAAATTATTTAAAACGTATACAGCTTGGAATGTCTTTTGACCAGATTAATGATTGATTTGACTTGAAAAAGAAAACGATTTTGAGAAAATATGTTATAATCACTTAAAGTGTGAAGAAAAATTGCAGACAAACTTCAGCTTCTCAGCTTTAAATGTTTACTAATATGGTATATACATATACCTAAGTATGAATGGTATCTAAACACATTTCTTGAAATACTATAGACATATGAAAAAGTATATAAGCAAGCAAGAACGAAAGAACAAATAAAGATAAGACCGAACACCTTGGGAAGGTCGAAGGAAACAATGTGGTTTAAAGTCCAAATTACTGGGAAGATATGAAAAAGTTTCAAACCACTCATACAAATACAAACAAATTTTTTTGTCTCAAAAAAAAAAAAAAAAAAAACAATTAAAGAGGCGAAAAGCTTTGAAGTTCAGAGGCAGCAAAAGGAATGAAGAAGGTACATACAAAAACAAGATAAAAACGAACTTCACCGCAGAAGTTGCTAAGCAATAAAAAAAAAAATACTTCAAATTTGAAGAAAGGTGTGCAAATTCATGAAGGTGATAAGTAAATAATGCAAACATACAGTGCAATATAAAACAAGATGGCAAAAAAGAGCATACCGGTAGTAAGTAGTAAAAGATGGGTGGTATTTACTTTCGAAGAAATGTTATGAATTGAAATTTTTTTTGCATTTATTATAGGTAAGACTTGAAAATTCAGTAAGTGAGGGCCTGAATTGAACCATGTCATGCAAAAATTGAGCAACAGTCTTAATCAACCGAAAATCTCTCAATAAGAGTATATTTAGATATTGATCCGAACCGGCACCATGTTAGGACTAATTGGTCAAGATTGGCCCTTTTGTTCTCACTACAGTTAGGACTACGTAACCGGAGCGGACATGTAATTTTTTTGAAGACCATTCACTGTCAATCAACAGCGTTCTTCCAAATTACCTCGGACAGATTTTTTGTCGCTATAACAAAAACAAAAGGTCTTTATTTGCAAAAGGTAACAAGCTTACTGGAAGAGACCTAATCGTTCTAAAGACAATAGACGACACGAACGTCAGACCAATAGATAGCATTTGTGTGGAATCCCACGTGATAATAAAATTTAATAATATGCTGGTCCCACTAATGCCTATACTACGATAGGTCACATGACGTTTTGGCGATATTAGTTTGCATACAACCTCAATAATTTTCGCAACAACAACTGATTTTGAACGACCTTCAGGAATTTACTGTTGCCGAAATAATCTACGTCGAGGAGCTATCTATCAAATCCAGCTTCAGACTTCCTGACTATTGTAGTGTTTTCCAAGCTGGGGTTCCAGCTATTAAGATAGCAGTAGATTTACTGCTTCGGAGTGAAACCTCTTTCAGAGAAGTAGCCATCAACTCAGATAGCAGAGCGGCGATATTAGCCTTGAACTCATTAACAGAGCGTTCAGGGTTGGTCAAGAAGTTTTTGTGATAGGACTGGTATGGGTACCAGGCCACAGCGGCATCGCGGAAAATTGTAAAAACTAGATAGCTGGACTTCGCGGAAGCTTGTACAACGCTGGGCAACCAACGGTACATGCCCTGTCGTTGGAATCTTACCAGACGCCTTCTGCAGAACACTTAACTCAGAAAAATAAAACCGGTACTAGAATTTGTCGTTTATGTTTTGAGATGTTTTCGATAACTCGAACTCGAAAAAAAGCAATCTGATAAGAATTTAAAATGTTCCGCCCGCAAAAAAATTCACAAAAAATCACGCGTGTGCGTCTCGTCCCAGCAAAGTTCGACCGAAACAATTGCTTTGAGCTTAGCGCACCACCGCCCTTAATAAATGTAACCCCCACTAATGGGTGACTAACTGGAAAGTAAAATTGTGGTTGCGTGCACTTTCGCCTTGTTTGGCATGGAAAAGACGCTTTCGCTGTTAACACGCTCGTAGCATTGAGATGTCAATGTCATGGGTGTTATTGACATCGATTTCCGAAAGAAACGTTCATTCATACAATTATAAATATGCGTATATATTATAAAAAACAACAACAACAAACTAAAGCAGTAATGTCGCCCATGTGTCGGCAATTGCCGGCAACCAAGTATTCCTACGAGCATGAACTTGGTGACTCCTTTATAGGCGCCCCGCTGCTGCACGCGTGTGTAAGCGGTGAGTGCGCGCTAGCTTTTGGTGGCACGTGTTACACATCCGTACACCCACTCCATTGAAGTTCGCATTCATTCAAATCGATTCACCTCGCTGTGCCAGCCCTCTCTCGTCACCCATAACAACAATGCATATACTTGGTGGTTATGTTTATTGTTGTTGTTTTTGTTTAACATTCTTTTGTTATATGAAAGTAAAGTAATTTGCTAACGCGCAAACTCACACTTTTACTCGCTTCATCCCCCGGCCAATTATGCAAATAACGCTGTAACTGCCCCTCCAAGGTCTGCGGCTAGTCAGTCGTTTGTCAAAGCTTTCCAGTTGCTTTGTTTTCTAGCCGTATATAATTTACTCATATGCATAATGGAGTCATTATGTTACTTGTTGTTGTTATTATTATTTATGATTGTGGATTTTTTTGTTTGCCATACTCGTATTTCTTGCGTTCGCTTTTGTTCTTTGTGGCTGTCATTACAAAGCGTTGACGGAATGTGAAGGTTAACCCCTTTTTGCAATGCTGTTCTTTACGCCCACTTCACCACGATTGCGTGTTACGAGCTGGAGAGGGTGGACGCGAAGCAAAATCAATAAATGTTCATTGAGTTTAATAGATCTTGGGAGTAGCGAAAAATTTGCAAGGGGTACTCAAAAAACAGAACCGTAACAAAATAAAAAAAAAAAACGACTTTAAAAATTGAAAAGAATTGCTAAATATTGTTATTTTGAGTTGTTAATTAATTGTTTTCACAATTTACATACATTATTTTATAATAATTTTTATTCTATAATCGTAAAACTACTTTTAAAGAACCCCCAGAGGTGATCACATGACAGAGAGACGCCCAGAGCGTACTGAAATTATGGAAGGAAGACTTCTCCAGCTGATAGATTGGAGGAAAGCCTGTCTGACCATTGCAATATAATTGTGCTCTGCCCAATCCACAAAAAAAGAGACACCACAATCTGCCCTTACTATCGTGGGATAAATCTCCTCAACATCGCATATAAGGTTTTATCGAGCATACTGTGTGAAGATTAGATTGGACTGGAAAATCAACAGCTGACCAGATATTCATTGAGAATTGCAAATCGACACACACCACCTCTTCGTCGATGTCAAAGCAGCTTTTGACAGCGCGAAAAGAAGCTGTTTTTATGCGGCGATATCTGAATTTGGTATCCCCGTAAAACTAATACGGCTGTGTAAGCCTGTGTAAACGTTGACCTATACCAGAAGCTCCGTCAGGATCGGGACAGACCTCTCCGAGCCGTTCGATACCAAACGAGGTTTCAGACAAGGCGACGAACCTACCTACGAACACATTGGCATAGTTCAGCGAATTAAGAGACAGCGGCTCCGCCTATGACTATCGGGAAGATAATACAGAATTTGTGCTAACTTTTAAACATTTTGCAAATTTATTAGAGAAGCTATGCCGGTAGTACTCAGTTAGACAATTGAGTTGCCACTTTAAAAATATAACAGTGTTAATAGTATGGAACAGAGTGGCCACCAAGAGAAAATAAGAAAAATTCATTCAGTAAATATTCGTATAGTAATAAATTATACATACATATTTTGGAATAGGGTTGCCACCTTTAGAAAAATTAACTGTTCAAATATTTTGATTTTTTTACTAAATATGAAGTCAATCAGTAACCCAATCGGAAAGTAATAAATTAGGCAAATTTAGGAATAGAGTTGCCATAAAAAAAAATTAAATATATTATTTTATAAAATGTGTGCATAATATGAAATGTTTAGGAACTTTTTTTCAGAAAGTATTCGTATAGCTGTAAAATATACATACATATTTTGGAATAGAGTTGCCATCTTTCGAAAAATTAACAGTGTAAATATTCTGATTCTTTATTATACATATATATTTCTGGCCTAATAATGAAAATAGGCATATTTATCAACGAAAAACGTGTTTTTTTTTGTTTTCGTTGGATTTGGCTCGTCTTGGAAGACCCACACGGTCGATTGCTGTTTTGTTTCGGGCTCATACGCATAGATCCATGATTCGTCACCTGTGACGATATTATAAACGTCTTTTGAAGCACCGCGATCGTATTTTTTCAGCATTTCTTTACATCAATCCACACGAGCCTTTTTTTGAGCGATTGTCAGATTGTGCGGGATCCAACGAGAACAAACCTTTTTTACGGTCAGGTGTTCATGCAATAGCGAATGTATGCTGGTGGGAGAAATGCATAGGAATGCCTCTATCTGGAGCTATGTTACATGACGGTCTTGCATTATCGGTTCACGTACGGCATCGATGTTTTCTGGCACAACGGCTGTTTTTGGACGACCTTCACGGAATTCGTCTTTGAGCGAGCGTCGACCACGATTGAATTCGTTGTACTAATTTTTCACAGTGCTAAAGGATGATGCTTCATAGCCATACAATGATTTTAATTCATCGATGCACTCTTGTCGTGATAATCCACGTCGAAAGTTGTAAAAATTATCGCACGAAAATGTTCACGAGTTAATTCCATTTTTTGGCCGAGATGAATTTTTTAATTCCCTGTAAATAAAACAATTCACGATTAAATGACAAAACGTTCTGAGTGATGTTATGCTAAAAAATGTCAAATTTTCCAACGGAAATGTCAGATTGCACCTGGCAACACTTAGTGTTGCCTAGTCCAGAAACATATATAGCAACCTATGTAAATATGAAGTCATTCAGTAATAAAATTGGAAATTAATAAATTAGATAGCTCTTTGGAATAGAGTTGCCACCTTTCGAAATATGAACAATGTAAATATTAAACAAAATTGTATTAAATAAAAGTTGATTTAGAAATGTATACGAATAATAATTTGTTTCCTTTTATTTTGGCATAAAGTTGCCACCTACTGAAAAACATAACTTAACTAAATATTACAAAATGTGTTTCAGACGTATTTGTTCTCTATAGAAAATATGGAAAACTAAAGCTGTAACCAAAAATTCTAATTTCAATATTCTACCTTCAGATAATCAATTCAGAATTTACAGTCTTGACATGCCAGACAATAACTAATGCTGAAATGCTTTATCTACCTTTCTGGTGAGACCCAGACATTGTTATTGTTGTACAGATAGTATGTAAATTATGCAGACGACTATTAAAATGCATGTAGTAGAGACCACGCCTTATAGCTATGCTAAAAAGGGGCTTGTCCGCATTACAAGTACAACAAAGGCGCGAAATTCGGCTTACACAATGTCCTCGAATTTAATCAAGCAATGCATATTTGTTTTTGTTTTTAATCAACGAAATGTCAAGCGTACTATATGACAATTGAAACGAAAATGTAGACAGAATATAGAGATATATACTTACATATGTATGTATATAGTATGCGCGTAAATATGAAAAATATTTATTAACTTTATTAACTGAAAATTTTCAACGCTACGCAAATTGCAGCAGCCTTCGTGTGTAGCCCACGCACCGCGTAAAGCGGTCGGTAGACGGCGGTCGTGGCGCATAAACTGAAGGATAGCAACAAGTTTGCATTGCAGAGAAAAGGAGAGAAGCGAGCGGAGCGGAGGGAAGCTGTTGCAAACGGCTCGTGATGGTGGCGGTTTTGCGGCAGCATATTGCGCATGCGCAAGTGTATAATTTGTATAAGTAAATTTTATGTTGCTGCTGTTGTTGTTGTAGCGTTCATATATTGACAGCTGCAATAACTAGAACCACAACTTAGTGGTCGCGCTGAAGTTTTTACTTTTGTTTTGGTTTCTTTTTTCGGCGGTTTCTTATTTTATTTAGCTTTAATCCTTAGCCTCATTTTCATTATGCTGCATGCATGGAAACCTGAAACGAGACATACATATGTACATACATACACAACACGTGAATGGTGTATGTGTTGGCGCGCATACTTCAGCGCGCAACGGAGTCAATTAAAAGTCGGCATTCAAAAGTAGTTTGTTTTTAAGTGCTTATCGAATCGCCGAAACGACTCTTTTGTGGTGAGACATTGAAAAGCGCTAAATTTAGCACAAACATATTACTTTGCAAGATAATGAATATTTATGGAGTCGCAACGATATATACCCACATGTGAAGCCTAAGCATTACTTACATACAGACATATGACATTCAGGTATTTTTTAATGTTTTGAAACTGCCAAGTAAAGGGTAAATAAGCCTGGCTTTGTTAAGTAACTATTAAACAAGAGAAAGAAGTAAATTACAAACTTAATTTACTTAAAACTTAATAAAATAACGAAAAAAGTTAACTTCGCTTGCACCGAAACTATAATATCCTGCGCAAACACAATTTTCCATACAAAAATTTGATTTTGACCGGACAGTTTGTATGGCAGCTTTATATCGGACCACTATACGATCTGAACAATTTGTTCGACGATTGTGACGTTGCCTTGGAGTATATTTCATGTCAAATTTCGTGAAGATATCTTGCCACATAAAAACGCATTTCATACAAAGACTGGACTTTGATCGTTCAGTTTGTATGGCAGCTATATGCTACAGTGGTCCGATCTAAAAAATTTCTTCGGATGTTACAGCCTTACCTTGGACAATAATTCATACCAAATTTCGTGAAGATATCTTGTCAAATAAAAGAGTTTTTCATACACGGACTAGAGCTTGATAGATCAGTTTACATGGCAACTATATGCTATAGTGGTCAGATCTCGAAAATTTTTTCGGATATTATGGTGTTGCCTTGGATAATAATTCTTCCCAAATTTCGTGAAGATATCTTGTCAAATAAAAAAGTTTTCTATATCAGGACTTAATTTGAACGTTCGCTTTGTGTGGCAGTCATATGCTATAGTGGTCCGATACCAATAATTTGTGAGGAGATTATAGCTCTGTCTTAGGGAATAAGCTATGCCAAATTTCGTAGATATATCTCGTAAAATAAAAAAATATTGTCCGTACAAAAACTTCATTTTGACCGATCGGCTTGTATAGTTGCCATACCTTACATAGTCTGATGCCTCAAAATGGCGGGGGGATCAAACTTAG